>JAWNNV010000445.1:0-62629 GCA_035044485.1 Scaptomyza reducta
TTTGATATATATATATACTTTATATGGTCGGTTGATGATATCGACTTTTCGAACCCAGCGCTATCGAATGCTTCCTTCAAATAGTTGTCAGTGCTTTCCATTGAGTAGTAAGCAAAAAAAAAAAAACATTTAAAGTACTTTTTTCTAGGCGATATTTTAAGGAGGTTTTGTTAAAGCCAGTGTTATAAATATTTTAAAAAAATAAGCTTTCTTTAAAAAGTAATTTTCAAGATGTTTTTGATTATTTTGTTCTTAATAGTTTGTAGCTAGATTTATTAAGTAATTATGGAAAACCTAAAACTATTTTAAAATATGAACTAACAAAAAAATATCCCGAAATGTTTTTTTTTGGTTCTTTTTTTGGTTTATTTAATATTTATGTTTGTTTTTAAGGTTGTCTTTTCTTGTAGATACATACATATTTTCTTACATATATATTTTCTTATATATTTTCAAACTAAATAATTATTTTAAGCAATTTTGTATTTAAAGTTTAAATATTTATTTCTTTATTTTCGTGCCAAATAACTTAATATACTGAGGTATATTCTCTTAAATTCCTTGAAAACTCTGAACCTTTTTTTTACATTACTTTTGAGTATAGGTTTAGAAATGTTTTGAATAGCTTTATGTAAACCCTAAGTAAACATATATAATTTTGGCATTTCACAAGCCTTTCGAGTGTTCTAAAGTATACAACAAAGACATAGAATCTTTTGCCAAGTATCTTCTTTTTTTGTTTTTTTTTGGCATCATTTCTGCCACTTGGTTGGCTACGTCCGCATTGAAATCTCTTGGCCCCGCAACGCCAACCGCCCGTCACCGCCTTCCGTCTAATTAGGCGAAAAGCCTGCTTTCCAAATTTTCACTGGCTGCTGCTGCTGCTTTTGCTGTTTGTACTTTTGCTTCTGCTTCTGCTTCTGCTTTTGCTGCTGCTGTAGCTGTAGCTGTTGCGTACATTTGGCCATTGCACATTTTTCAATTGGTCTTTGGTAACTGCGTATAACTCACGCCCAAAAACCAACGCAAACCCAACCCAACCCAACCCCACTCACCTCACCGCATCTCTCCCCTTCCCTTAGTCGAAAGTTTGAGGCAAAAACCATCGAGTGGGTGTTTGCATCCATCTTGTTCTCATGCTCGTTCTTAGTGCTCTGTGTTCTCTGTTCTCGTTCTCGTTGGTTGTGTGTCTCTTCTCCCTTCGCTCTTTTGGCCCATGCCGGCACGTTCTGCTCATTCATGCAAAAATCTCACTCACTCGACGACTCGACTGCAGCCACAAAGTGAATAATGAAAAACTTTTGCAATTTCAAGCGTGTTGCATGGTAATTTTGTAAATTTTCTGCCGCTGCCTCAGACTTTGTGCCCCGTACTGCTGCTGCTTCATATGAACCGTCGCCTGGTTGCAAGCCTCAGCCTTGGTGCCTTCTTCTTCTTCAACTGCAGCTCCTAGCTCTCTTATTGCGGTTCAGAGCCTTGCCATTGCCATTCCCATGCCCATTCCCATTCCCATTCCCATTGCTGTTGCCGTTGCCGTTGCCAAGTTGACAAGCCTAATTTATCAAAACAAAACACATTTGCACAATTGCAAAGGCAAACGCAGAAACGTTGAGCAAAACAACTGCACAGTGGTGCGAAATTTACAAAACTAAGTTGATTCGAATACGGATTATATTTTTAACACGCTTAGAAAATTATTTTGACAGTTAGTTATTTATAACAGTAAATTAAATATTATAAATATGGTTCGAAACAATCTAAAAACAAAAAAATAAATTAATTTTGTTCTTAAGTCCACTAATAATAGTTTTAAAATACCTTAAACTAAAATAAAAGAGAAAAAAAAAAATAAACTAATATTAAAAATCAGAATGAAGTACTATCAAAAAAACTTCAATTAAAATAAAAAGAAAAATAAAAGAAAACTAATATTAAAAATCAGAATGAATTACTATCAAAAAAACTTCAATTAAAATAAAAAGAAAAATTAAAGAAAACTAATATTAAAAATCAGAATGTAAAAAATAGTAAAACTATCAACAATGATTTTTATGTAAAATATTTCTAAAGTTTTTTTTGCATAAATAAACAATTTTTAGTTTTTCTTTTAAAGAATCATTTCGCAGACTTCAAAAATAATTAAAAATTTAATTTTTTCATTTGTATATATATCTATATATTTTTTTAATATTATTTTTAAGCCTCATTGGTTAGCTGTACTACATAATAATACTGATGACATTACGTATGTAAATTAATCGAGTTTTTCATTTTATTTTTGTTTTTGTGTTATTTTTAATTGTTCATAAGAACATTGCTTGAGTTGTTATTAATTTTTATAACTTTTAGCCAGTTTGGTCATTTATTTAGTTATTTTAATCTTTTTTCTGTTCATGCCACAACAGTTGACGAATGTTGGCTTTGCCTTCGGAAAGTTTTGACAACATTTCAGACATATTATGTCTAACTGTTTTGCAAGTTGCGGCCATTGAGCAAACTTACTAATTGATTGTAATTTCAATTAACACTTGACTTGAACCATAATATTTAATTGCCCTATGACCGACCTTGAACATTATTAAGCTAAGCTGTGTTTTGGAGTCAAACCAATTAACAATTGACACTGAGCTTTTTGCCATAATCGTATGTGCTTTCTTTTGTGTGCTTTGTGAATGCATTTCAGCCCACTGTGCCCCCGTAAATAAGGTGGCAACTTTGCTGGCAACGCTTACAGCAGCAGCAGCAGCCAGTTTGCCTCGTGCAACCGAAACCAAGGGGGACTCCAAGGCAGGCGGTCATTAAGCAAATGGCTGCACTTGCAGTTGCAATGCGCCCTGTACAAATATATGTATATATAAATAGTTATAGTATATACCATATACATTGACACAATCTGTTAATGGGGTGGCTGGCAGCAGCAGCAGCAGCAGAGGGGAAGAAGGGGTAGGGTACGGGCACAACGGATGTTTGCTGGAAATTAAATTGTATTATTATGGCGAGACATTCGTTGCTCGCATTTTTGTTGTACATAGTTAGCGGCCGGTGTGGAGAGGGAAAACCCTAGTTGGCAGGCAGGTTGGCCAAAATTGTTGGCATTTGCCATTATTTCAATTTTATAACGAGCGACAACGAGTGGCGCCACCTAGCGCACAGAGCTTTAATTGAACGAGCCCCAACCATTCCCCCACCAGGTGTTGACTTTGAAACCAAAAAGCAAAAACAAAAAAAAAACAAAAGAATATAAAACAACACGAAATACATGCAATGCGCTCATTACATTACGAAAACCCAAACCAAACCCAACCCATATTGCTGCTCCTTGCCCCAACCTAGCTGGACACTCGCCGCGCCCCTTCAAAGGCAGCGAGACACTCAAATTAAAATGGCATTTGACAAATTTTTCGTGTCGCATTTATCAACTTATGTTAATTTTATGCCGCCCCCTTGCGCCTCCCCCTTCTCCCTTCATTCGACTTAACAACATTTAAACGCGGCATCGGGGCATGTCCTTGTAAATTGCTTAATCATTTGATTTAATGTTATGATTTTCATGAATCTGCTACAATTTTTCGTTTTCATTTGAGAAATTTGAAGTTAAATTAATATTTTAAGTATTTGTTTTTACAAAATTCGCTCAATTTAACTGAAAATATATGAGAACAATTCTTCATAATATTTAAAAAATAATACGAATATTTTTTTTTAAAGCTAATTATTCATTTAAGAATTATATTTCATTACATAGTCAAATTTAAGTTATTTTTAATTTGTAACCCTTTGTGCAAATTGAATTAAAAATTAAATAAAGTTGAAGTTCACTAAAAACCATTTTACTTTTTTTACTTTCAATTGTTTTTAGAGAACTGCAACTTTATTTAATTTTTCATTCAATGTTCACCTTTCAATTTGGTTACACTATGATTTACATTAAGTAAAAATAAAAGAGTTATAATAAAGTAGTTTTAAGGTCTTTACAACATTTTCTTTGATCTTTATTATACAGACAAACTTAATATTTAATTTATTTATTTTTTTGTTTTCTTACAATCATGAGACAAGAAATCTAAATGAACTTTTGTTGTGCAAAGTTTTTAATCAACTCCTTTTTTTGTTTTTGCATCTTTGCGACAGAATGTCCTTTGGCTGGTATCGTGCGGAAGTGATTGGCGCGATGGCCTCCGTATTTATGATCTGGGTCATAACTGGCATACTGGTTTGGCTGGCAATCGGACGACTAATTACTGGTGATTTTGAAGTGGATGCCAAGATCATGCTGATCACATCGGGCCTGGCCATTTTGGTTAATGTCATGTAAGTAGCGTTAGCTTGTTGCACTCCCTGTCCAAAATCTCTAGCCTTACTATCTACTTGTCGAACTTGGCTGTGTCTGTGTGTTTTGGCCAGAGCTCCCTTTGGGCAATTTTCCAATTGCAATTGCCGCAATCAACTTGTCCATGGGCATGGGCCAGCAAATGGGTCAACAACGCAACTATCCTGGCAGGCAGGCAAGCAGGCAGACACGGCATTCCTATACTAAGCATTCCGGCTCTTCGAGTCGTATCCGCTGCCAGTTGTTGCGGTAACTTTCTCCATACATTTTAGCGACAACTTTTCTCTCCACACACACACACAAGTTTCGAATTTTTTTGCGTCAACAAAAGGCAAAAGCGACGCCAACGATGACTGCAACTACGGCGACGATTTTTGTTCGTTTTCGTTTTGTTTTCTTATTTTTTGCTCGCTGTTTTATTTGCTTCTGTTTGTGTTGGACTACTCCCAAGGTGGAGCTCTGCTCCACTATATTTGAGAGAAGTACAATAACTTTGTGATGTGATTTAACAGCCTTAAAACTTGTCAACTAATTGAATTCACAGCAGTGTGACACTTGCTAACTATTTTAAATTGTTTTCAACAGCATAAAATGTTTATTGTTATTGCATTAACAAGTGTTGAACATCTTGTTTAAACCATTTTTCAATAATAATCTATCGTTTAAGAAGCTTGCCTTAATTGAGGAACTGCTTTAATAGATAGAAAACGTTTCAAATCGATTTTCGATAGATTACAAATAAACAGCTATATAAGTTATTGATATTTTATGTGATGATTGTTTGATTTAAGAAACTTGCATTAATTAAGCAACTGCTTTAATAGATAGAAGAAGTGAAAAATAGATTTCAATAACTTACAAATATACAGTTATCGATATTTTATGTGATGAATGATTAATTGTTTTAAGAAGCTTGCATTAAATAAGGAACTTCTTTAATAGAAAGAGAAAAATCGATTTTCGATAAATAATAAATATACACCTAGATAAGTTATCGATATTTTATGTGACGATTGATTGATTTGAGAAACTTGCATTAATTAAGCAACTGCTTTAATAGATAGAATAATTGAAAAATCTATTTTCGATAAATTCGATATACAGTTATCGATATTTTATATGATGAATGATTAATTGATTTAAGAAGCTTGCATTAATTAAGAAACTGATTTTATATATAGAAGAAGTGAAAAATCGATTTTCGATAAAGATAAGTTATCGATATCTTATAGGATGATTGATTGATTTGCATCGAACTTCTTGTAGGACTTAAGCAGACTTTCAAATTTAATAGATTTATTTCTACACTTATTCGTTTTAGGATAAAACCATAAATCTAAAACCGATTGTAGAGTATATCATGTTCGTTGGTTTTTTTGTTACAACAGTGTTTTGTTATGCTTGTTTTGATTGCGTCGTATGCAGCACCTGCAACTGCAGCCGCCACCTTAGTGTGCCCCCACCTACCGCACTCTACCCCTCTCGATCCACGGCTGCACCCACCCGTCTTTCTATTGCCTCGTTTATGTGGCTGTCGAAGCATAGTTTTTGGCGCATAAATCGAAACGTTTCAATGCTCGGCACATGCTTCTGTTTTCGTTGTATGCATGTATGTGTGTATGTGTGTGTGTGTGTGTGTGTGTGTGTGTGTACGCCCTTTTGCTCTTCTTCACCTTTTCTTCTGCTTGTTATTGTTGTTGGTAGTTGCGCAAATTTTCCAGTTGACGTTGGCATTTTCAGTGTTTGCCACTTGAATTGTTTGATTACGTGAATTGATTGTGAAAAACGTGCAACGCCAGCAACAGCAACTTTTATCGAGGGCTTTATTTTTTCAACTCGCGCGCGCGCTCCACGCCAAGGGAAAAGCGAAAAGGGGGGGCAGCATGCCAACTGTCCGGTCCGGTCTGGTCAGCGAACTGATGTTGGATGGTGGTTGTGGGTCATCTTTTGCCATCACCAAAGAAACTCGAAGTCAACGCTGCGACTTGACTTGTCCAAACGTGTTTGGCTGCACGTCGAAACGCCGATATTAAAAGGCCACCATTTTGGTTTTTGTTACGGTTATGCGATCTCAAAAGCTCGTTTAGCAACTGTTTGTGCCCTGTACTTTGCGTAATGGATGTTAGTCAGTTAGAAAATTATTGTAGTTTTAGTTTTGAATTTATGTCCTTTAAGAAGCTTCAAAAGCAAATAGGCGAAACTAAAAATCCTTTAATGTCATAAGATAGTTTGTTTCTTTAAAGTTTTCTTTTTCGAAAAGTTCAAAAAAGAACAAAAAAATACTTGTTGAGTATTTTCAATTCAATATTTAATTATACTGCACAAAATACATCGAGCTGTTATTGTTGTCAAGTTTTTGTTACTTAATTTGGAAGAGTTTTGTCGTGTTTTAAGTTCAATTAGTGAAATCCAGAAGCAGCAAAGTTTTGCGCTCAGCTTTTGTTTTAGATTCACATGAAGCCGCTTTACGGAGTGGCAGCTTAAAGTGGCAATGCCAGCAACTCCACATCGTTAAAAACGGCCATTAGGAGCGCAACACACATACACACACACAAACACACATACATATACACGAGCTCAAACGCATGCACACAAAAGCGTGGCCAGAACCGTAAATGGCAGGTGGGACATTAGCGAAACCAGCTGAAATATGAGAATGATGAGAGAGCGAGAGAGAGAGTGCGAGTGAGAGTGGGGAAGGGAAGAGAGGATGCAATTGAAGCTAAATGTGGGAAGCGAAAGTGGGCTTTAAGCAATTTTGAGGCGAGTGTGTTTAAGCTAGGACAATTTAGTATAGTTGGGATATTACCATTTGATTATAAAACACAAAGCACCGATTACGATAAGGCAGTAAAAGTTGTTAACATTCTGTTTTTAAGTTTAAACGAGGTGATTGATTAGGAACCCCAAGGAACCCTAATAACGTAACACATTAAAAAAAGACACTTTTCACGTCAGTCTTCATTTTTATGATGAAAACAAGCCAAAGTTGCAGCTGTTTATTGTATATATATATAATTAAGTAAGTTAACTAAAGTAATTTTTCTAAAAATAGAATCTTACAGACAATAATGAACAAATTGGAGGATATTAATGTATAACCTTGAAAGTATTAGAACTAAAAAGATAATTAAAAAATAATATAATTAGTTAATGGTCATGTAAAGCTAATTTTTTTAAGTATCCTAGTTATTTATTTCTATGAAAAAAAAATATAAATTTTTTTTTACCTTCATTTATGTAAAAACTTTGACAAATTAGATTAAAACCAAACAGTTAGTTAATTCTATTTATATTTAATTTTTGCTGACTGCTAAAAACACTTTTCAATAATCGATTCAAGTTGTGTAATTTGGAGCGTTTAACTATTTTAAGCTTTTAATTAATGAACTGTGATTTAAGTTAAGTGAGTCGCAAACTCAAGCCTCAAAAGTGAATACAATTCACTGAACATTTATAAATGTCGTATGTAGGTATAGATAGATAGGTGGAAACCCTTTTTGATGTTTGTTTGGTTGATTGGTTGCTCGGTTTTGGGGTGGCGGGGCAAGTAAATAATAGCACTCGGCGTTGTAAAATGCGCATTAAGAGGAGCATAATAAACGTGGCATATCGTCGGTTGCATGGGGCGACAGCTTAACGAGCTGCTCAGCCGGTTGACATGCTGCTCCGACCCCCTGCCGTAGACCGTCCCAGTCACATACGAGAGTGAGAGGGGGGAACGGGTCGCAGACAGCCAAAGATATGCGCTAATATTTATGTTCCTGTCAATTAAATCAGGACATGTTGCCTGGTGCAAGTCGCCATCGCCGTTGCCATTGCCAGCGTGCTTGCTCTTGTGTGTCCCGGCTAGGTCCTTGGTCCTTGGTCCTTTGGTCCTGGTTGATGGTTGCTGCTGCTTGTGTGCTGGTGTTGCCGTTGTCAGGGCTGCTGTCGTTTGTTGGCCACTAACGAGGCGAGTAAAGATGCCGCAAAATCAAGGGAAATGCTTCATTGCGCGCTACAAATTACAGCGACGCAGTTGGAACAACAATGGGGCGCCAAATGGTGAGAGCGAGTCAGATAGCTACAAATCTACCAGCAGGACAGAAGCAACAACAACAACAATAACAACCAAACATTTGGCATTTTTTGCGCATGAAAGGACACACACGCAGGAGCAACGGCAACGGCAACGGCAACGGCAACAGCAAACAGCAGCAGCGTCTCGCTAAAAGCGGCAAAATGCTTTGGCAATCGGATGTTCAAAGTCAAAAAGCGTATGTGCTCCGCATTGAATTCAGCTTCAGTTCCAGCTTCAGCTTCGGGACTTTCATACAGCCAATGCTCTTCTTCTTGCTGTTGACCGCGTACAGGGAGGCAGTCACAGCTGCAAAGACCATAGAGGTGGGAGCTACACTAACAGAAAAACTAATACCTTAAAATGTCTCAAAAAAAATTGAAACTATCAAACTTTTTTATTTCTATTGAATTAATTAGGATGAGGAAAAAAAATTCTCGAAGAAGTTTTTAATACTCTGAACCCATGAAATGGGGAAAAAGGGTATACTGTTTTTGTGAAAAAGTATTAAATTTATATATTCCACATTAGGATCGGTAGCCAAGCCGTTCATCTGCCCGTCTTACCATTCCATAAACGGAACTAGTTTGTTTCAAATTATCGATATCGATAACATTATTCTTATTCTTAATTTGTATAACTTGAAAATTGTTTTTGAAAATGTTTCGAGCAAGTACATTTCCCATTTTACATTTCAATTTGAACTTGAACTTGAACTTTTTCAAAAAATCCGGATCGTTTTTTTTTCAGTGTAGCCAAGCAGCAAGAGTAGCAGAAGTAGCAGTAAATAAAGCCCTGCCCTGTAGAATTTATTTAGTGCCCATCAACGCGTCGCTCGTTCGTGTTGCAGCTGAATCATCTGTGCAACAAGAAGGGGCAACACTATAATAGGGTATTTTCTTGTTTTGTTTCATCGTTTTTTCTTTTTTTTTGACAAATTATGGCCACATTTGGCGGCCTGGTCTTAGAAATTGAAAATGAAATTGACTTGTCGGGCTAACAAGCTCTGGTTCCGTAGATCCCTCGCTCAACTCTCAAGTGGCAGGAATTCGAACAGAGACAAATAAACAAAAGGCATCCAAAGAACCGAAAGAAAGCTGAATGTATTTGAAATATATTTTTTAATATCTAAAGCTGACCAAAGACAAGTTTGAGATGAAAACCAGAAAAATCCAGAAAATTGTGTCAATACTTATTTTTTACTGTTGTTAAAGTATTCGTAAAATGTTCACAATAAGTAATTTAAGTATTATTTAAGAAGTCCTGACTAGAAGAACACTTAAACTGCAGTCAGTGCTTGCAAGTATGTACGTTTGTGTGTATACTGCATACCTAACTTAACTTCAATGTTCCATATCTCCTGTGTTTGTCAGCCGATTTGAAGTACAGATTACGGATTTGCATTATCGCTTATAATGTTTGAAACGCCATTTCCAAGTTTGCCAAATTCAACATTTTATTGTTATCGATCACATGTGTATATCGGAAACGGATCGAGTTATCGATAATTTGAAAGAAACTTCTTCTAGGCAGTACGCTTAGACGAGTTTATGTTCCAAATCTATTGCCTCTAGCTCTTACAGTGTCTGAGATCAACATAGAGACGAAAACTCGGTTGTTGATGCTGATCAAGAACATGTATGTATATATACTTTATGTTGTCGGAGATGCTTCCGTTGTGGACATACTTTTGCACAAAACCATTATACCCTATTTTAACCAATTATCACTGCTTTTAGGGTACAACAATTGCACTGATAAGAATGCTTGACAGTGTTCAGAATAACAGCTTAGTAATAGCTTCATTTTAAATTTTGCAACCTTATCTTCAATACTGTTTACTCTCTCCCCTTGTATGCTTCTCGGTGTCGAAGTGTTTTATTTGCGTTTCTGTGTTATTCACTTTCGATTCCCAGTAGTCGTTTATTTTGATTGCAACGCTGCTATCTTTGGGTCAACTTTGCCGTCACGTCAATTAACCGCAAATCGACAACGTTCACGTATGTTTGTATGTGTGTATCTGTATGTGATGCATGTATGTATTGTGTGTGTTATTGGCCTGTGCGTAATTTATGCCAGTTTATTTATTGATGCCCGGCCTGGAGAGTTGCATTGTTTTACCCAAAAAGGCGGCTAAGTGCAGCCGGCGCAGAGCTATATGCATGCATGTATGGATGTATGGATGAACAACAGCCACAACAAAGAGAATGGGGCTTTGGTCATGGCCTTTTTAGCCCGAAAAATAGAAAAGCCATAAATCTGCAACGTCGGAGCATTTAAAATGAATAAAAAGTCAATGTGCCGAGCTATTAACTGCCTGATGCATGCTATCCAAAAGCAGTTCGGGGTTTGGGTATGCTGAGAGACCAATAGCGTTGGATGATGACGGCAGGGAGTAGAGGGAGGGGAGGGGAGAGGAGGGTAGAGTCGCCATTGTCGACAATACATTTGTATTTGCATGCAGCGGTGCATCCGGAGGGATGCCCACAGCAGCGGGTCGAAACGAACCGAACCGAACCGAACCAAACGGACGGACCTAGTCGAATGGGCGGTCGAGCGGCTCGCACACCTTCCGGTACACAGAGCACACAGCCCACGGCTATTTACAGTGGGACAAAATCTAAATTTTTGCATTTTTGCAGGGAAAAAAAAATATTCGGCTTTATCTTCTTGAAGTTTAACTAATAATTATAGCATACAAATATATTTATATATATAAAAAGTTATTATTTGACAAATCGCTTAGATTTTTTTTTTTATTCTTATTCTTAGCTGATTTTATTTGATTTTTTATTGAAGGTTTTTTGTGTGTTTGATAAATAATTAGTACAAATTAATTAATTATTATTTAACAAATTATCCAACTTTATACTTATTCAAGTTTTTGTTACAAGATCCGTCTTGTCAATCTTAAATGAAAGTTTGTGTTGGTTTTTCGATTTTTAAGTAGTTAAGAGAAAGCTAAGTTTTGGTTGTTAAACTGATAGTTATTTAGGATATTTAACTTACTATTTAAATTATTTTAGCAAATTTTAAACTTACAATTTATTTGAACTTTTTTCTTCTTCTTATTTCTTGTATCAATTAGAGATATGCTTATTTGTTATATATATATATATTTTAATAAATATATTTGTTCTGACCTCACTGTGCATTGTGCTTTTGTTGTTTTGTTCGCTTTTTGCGGCTGTTGGTACATTAAAATGCTGAAATAAAATGCCAAACAATGCAAAAGCGTCGGCCGCATGCCCGAAAAAATGTTTTTTTTTTGTCTGTGGAGATTTTTCTTGTTGCGGCCAGACTGCCGTGGCCGAAAAGCTTGCAGGCAGGCAGGTGGAGCAGTCGAGTGGGTGTTTGGGGTATGCTGCACCGGGGATTGCAACATTTTAAAGTATATTAAACATTTTTGATAACGTTTTCAATTTCTCATGCCACTTTCCGCAGCATGGGCGTGCAGCTGCAACATGGACACTCGCACGGCCTTGGCGGTGGGGCACATGGTCACAGCCACGGCAGCTCGAAGAGCAACAAGAAAACGAAGAAGCACCAAAGGCAAGTCACAGCTGCTCATGTGAATGCGACATCGACACCCTGCTCCGCCTCGCCGACGAAACGCATCGAAGGCGGCGTCGCCTTTGATCCCGAGGATGCTGAATTGCCCGGCGCCGGCCTGCCCAGCTACTCGTATCAGAACGCGAAGCTTGTGGAGCCCGGACTCGATCTGGAAATAGCTGCCGTTCTCGCGGAAACGGCACCCGGCGCCCATCATCATGGCGGCGAGACGGGTCGCGAGGCTGTCAATATGAATGTGCGGGCCGCTCTCATTCACGTAATTGGCGATGTTATCCAGAGCGTTGGCGTCTTTGTGGCTTCCGGTGTCATCTACTTTTGGCCACAATACGCCATTGTCGATCCCATTTGTACATTTATCTTTTCCGTTATCGTCCTGTTTACCACGTTTACAATTATGAAGGATGCGCTTTTGGTGAGTAAATGTTTCAAATATTTGATTATTCATTTTATTCCTTTCTTGTTTTACATTAACAACAACTTAAAACTAGTTATTGTATATATATCCGGCGTAGTTGGATTAAATATTTTTCTCAATGGAAAAGTAAGCTTTAAATATATTTACACACATTTTGTACTGAAAAGTTGAGTCAGCGATTTGAAGTTTTTTTTTATAAAGTATTGAATGAATATTATTTACTTGAACATGTGCAAAAATATTGAATACCAACTGTTTAATGAATATTTAAGTTGAAGTTATTGCTTTTAATAATTTTATGATTTCAAATTCGAATTTTGAAAACAATAAACCCAAATTATTGATAAAGTTTAAATATTAACAACGTTAACATTTTCTACGGTTGTTAAGCAATTACGTTAATAGCGTATTTAATGTAAAAAACAAATAAAGTTAAACAGCTTAAAATTAAGTAGTTTATATAAATGGATTTTCAAAGTTTTTTTTTTTTTTTTTTTTGCTTTCAAAATCAGTTAAAATAAATATAATTAGTATGTTTTATTATTAAAATCGATAACTATTTGTGTTTATTTACTTATGAAGCTCGTTTATAGCAAAATTATTTATGTTTTGTTTCTGTTTCTGTTTTTATGCAGGTTCTGATGGAGGGAACTCCGAACTACATGCATTATGAAGAGGTCCTGCAGATATTTCAGCGCATTGAAGGCGTCGAGCGTGTTCACAATTTACGCATCTGGGCGCTGAGCATTAATAAAGTTGCGCTATCTGTACATTTGGCCATTGGTGAGTAGCCTACGGCCATTCAAAGCAGCCCAACCCAATCCAATCCAACTCTGCTGTGGGTATAAAATTTCCGCCCACCTACATACATGTGTTTGTATCTTTGTGTGCCTCTCTCTCACTCTTGCTTTCTCCCTCTTCACTATCTCTGTGTGTGCCCTGCATGGTAATTATCCCAATGGATTCACTGTTCTTGTTGTTGTTGTTGTGTTTGGGTTAGGCGCATTGCTTCATGACCAGGGCAAAGCGCGCACAATTAGCTTAATTATTTTTGAAATGGCTTTTTAAGCGTGGCCAATTTTGGCCATCAATGTTATCAACATTTTTCGTATACACTAATCGTTGCTCACTTTTTCACTTCGCCACAGGAGCCAATGCGAATGCCAAACGTATACTTGATGCGGCTACTTCGGCGGTACATTTGCGCTACAATTTCTTTGAGACGACCATACAAATCGAGGACTATACGGCTCAAATGGAGAACTGTAATCAGTGCACGGTGCCGGCAAAGTAAATAAACAAACAACAACAATAGCAGTTCATTCATGTTGATAACAAATTAGCACATAAAGTTAAAATATATACTGTCAACTCCGTACATTCGCTTATAAAAATGTATCTGTATCTGTATCATTGCCCCTCGCCCCACGCTGCGTTTTTGTTGGTCTATCAACGAGATAACAATCCTAAATATGATGCGTCACGTTTTCCATCATCTCACGTCACAAACTATTAACATTTTGTCATAATTTTAAGAACCGTGGTACAAATTACCCTAAAATGTTCATGTTTAAACAAAGTCAATGAATAAAATCAACCTAAAGATTCTATGGAATAAAAAAAATCGAACTTTTTAATATGTCAGTAGCAAGCGGTTGATAATTTTGAGCAAGTAACTGTATGAACAAAAATATTGATACTTATATATTTCATAGGATTATGAGTCAGATAAACGGCATATGTTTAAAGAAGTACCTTTTTTTGAAGTATAAAATTCTATACAAAAATATTTTTTATAAGCTTAAATTTCGCCATTATCACAAGTTTTTTTTTTTTTTTTTTTTTTTTTGTTTAAAGAAGTACCTTTTTTTGAAGTATAAAATTCGATACAAAAAAATTTTTTATAAGCTTAAATTTCGCCATTATCGCATTTTTTTTTTTTTTTTTTTTTTTTTTTGTCGATTGCTTAATCATTGCTGAAACTGAAAGAAAGTTCAGCAAAGCTGCGTTGTGAATAATTATATATGTCAGTAATAATAGATAAGAACCTCTTTCTTATCGCGCAAACAAGCTTTCCTGTGCAAGAGTCAACGCTTGATGAATGTCTTGCATCGTTGGGCGTCTATCGGGTTCCTTATCCCAGCACTTTTGCATTAGTTCACGTATGCTATCGGGACATTCAGTCTCATTCAACATATCAAGGTCGGGCCGTCGATCTGCAAGTATTTGAGTTATTAATTGCCATTGCGAACTTTGTATGAATATGTACATACTTTCTCTACGAATTTGTTTTAAAAGCTCCATACCATCAATATTCGGGTCATCAGCTCCGTATGGCACCTTACGCGTCATAACTTCCCACATCGTAATGCCGAAGCTAAAGACATCACACTTTTCAGTATATTCCTTACCATTCAAAACCTGTGCGTAATGAACGTAATATTACGTGTAAGCCATTGATTCGGGGTATTTGTACATACCTCGGGTGCCATGTAAATCGGAGTGCCTTTCCCTCCCGTCATTTCAGTTTTAACAATACGCGCAAAGCCCAAATCACAAATTTTCAAAGTCTTTCGTTCACCATCAAGTATCATATTAAGGGGCTTAACATCACGATGGATTACGCCCCTATCCGCAAGCGATAACAGATGAATCAGACCCTAGAAATGAAGTGAGTCAGTGTTTGGAAGCACATATATGTATATTAAATATACCAGAGTGCCCTGAGATAACCAGGAAAGGGCTTCCGGAACTCCATATGGAATATTTCTGTGCTCATGCATTAAGTGCCACAAAGAACCGCCTTCTAGATATTCCATAACGAAGTAGGTTGCTTCGTTGCGCAATGAAATGCCAAATAATTTTACGATATTGTCATGATTAACCAATGCCAGATACGTGGCCTCTGCCATAATCGACGGTTCATGAAAATTTTCATTAATTTGTTTTATAGCCACTACATTGCCACTATATGATCCTTTCCAGACGGTTCCAAAACTACCGGATCCAAGTTTCTACAACATTAAATTAGGTATATTTCATATAAGTAAACTTTGTTTGTCTAACAAAGACTTCTTACGTTTCCAAATTGCAGGTCTTCGTATTTAATTGTGTTCATTGCGTGTGAAATTCTCAAAGCGAACTGAGTACAAATAGCGAAAATACCAAACAACGGGTAGAGCTTTGTCGACGAGAGCTTTCTTAATCTTATTTGCAATATATATATTAGGTTTGTCATGTTCGAGCTTCGTGAGTTGATATACTCATGTCTGTCAGTTTTTCTTTGTCTTCATTTGTCAAAATGCCATACTTAAATGATTTCATTTCACAATCTATATCAAGCCACAATCTTTATAGCCTATAGTGACCAGGAATACCGCTAGTTACCACTGTACTACTGACTAGTGCAACATTTGCAACATTTCGATGCATTGGCAATATGCAAACACGCATAAAAGTTATTAAGCTGCCGCTGGCGTTGAGCAAAAAAAATTGCATCAGACAGGCAAACTGTGCTCCAGCCATATTGTATATAGCACCGTGCTACACACACCTGACTGAGGTTAAAAACCCCACTAATGCCAATTTATGAAGCGGGACACAAACTGCAATAAGCTGGCCACAGCGGGCAACTCCCACAACCTCGCCATCGCCTCTCGAAAAGCCCATGCATAATTTGATATGCGGCCATTGCGTAAGCGGCAGACGCGCTGTCGGCGCTACAAATTATGCCTGAAACCAGGTTCTCGTTCCAACTCACTCCGAACTCCCTTCAAGTCACATCCTAATCGGCGTCAATTTGTTGACAGCTTTGTATGCTTCAAGCGTGGCCCGAGGACTCGGATGCCAACGTAAATCTTAGCCAGCTCCACCTCTCCACCCACCTAACACACACACACTCCACTTACTAACTTGTTGTGTTGTCGAAAACAAAACAACAAAAAAAAACTGCAGTAATCATCATTTCGAGTGGGGAGTGGAGCTAGAGTTGGAAGTTGAGCTGAGCGTAAGGGGCAGAGATGGCCGGCAATCGCTGACGCAGGCGCAGTTGAAAAAGTGCTAAAAAGAGAGGGAGAGAGAGAGAGCGACAGAGCGAGAGAGAGAGCGGAATTTCGGCAATTTTAGTTCATGTTGCGGCTTATGACTTTCGACTGCCACACTTGACCTGCAGTCGACAATGGCAGTGTACATCAACGCATCCTTCGCCACAGAATGCATGCGGGACCAAAAACGTAGTAGACATAGTCAGAGCAGTAAGCTTTAAGTTATAAACTGCTCGAGCACTGTTAGCTAACCTTGAACCCTTGACACAAGTGTAATGCAATTATACACACAAACAACTCATCACAAATATTAAATGCCTTCAATTAGCGTATCCCTTTCCTTTTCTCTCTCTCCCTGTCTTTCTCTTTCTGTCTGTCTTTCTAAAGTCATTGTCATTAGCCAAATAGTCGCATTGCCTGCGAGCCGTTAACACAATGCGCATAACGGGTAGCAGCACAAAGCTAAACATGAATCAAAACCAGCCTGCAGCTCTTTTTAGCCAAAGTATGCGTGTGTTTGTGAAGGTGTGTGAGTGTTGATGTTTGTGTTTGCGAGCTGCAACTGCGACTAAATACATATTAGCTCAACAGCTAAACCCAACTATAAAGCAAATTCGACTATCAAATATGCACTTTTAGCTTTGGCTGAATCGACTATTAAGATTTAATTATCTGACGATCAAAATCTCTATATAATATTCCTTTCATGGTACGAATCTCTAAATGAAGGAAGACGAAAAGTAAAAATAAGTCTTCAATTTTCAAGTACGTTGTCAAAGATGTCTGTCCGAGCCCTAAAATATATCAATTATAAAATGTATATAATTTATTTTATTTTCTTATTAACAACTTCAAAATATATTCAATTGACAATTCATTTAAAAAAGCCAAAAAATATATATCCTGAAATATTTCTTTATTATTTATATATGACTTTAATTTGCGCTAAAGTGGGCTCAATCTGGCCTTTAATCCGTCCTTATTGTATTAATAAATTGTGGCCGTGTCTATAAAAATACTTCATATATATAAACAAGAATAAAAAAAACTATCGATTTGAGAAACTCCACATTAAAAGTAAATGTTTTCAGCCATTCGTACGTCTTACATTATATATTAACTGCAATACATCAATTGTTGTTATTCTTCAAATGGAAATTTTAAACCCAAAAATCAATTATTATAAGTTTTTCTTCAATTCCATAAAAAAAACCCATCTTAATCAGTTTCAATTGAAACAATAAATGATTGATTTATTTGAATATACATTTCGTTATTCTCAGCCTAATTAGGATGTAAGCAGTAGAATTATACAATTTTCAGCATGCTTAAAAGATTCTTAAAAGAAATATCATTGAATCTTTGTATACACATTTGAAACGGCCCTTAATTGATTGCCATTTATTTAGCAACGCTTAAGAGGTCATGGGAAGCCAACTTGGTTGCCATGTTGTCCGTTTGATGCTTAACGCATCGTTTGGACAATTACATGGAAAATTTGACTTGGTTGAAACAATGCGGCAAAAACAAAAAAAAAGTTGCACTCTTTAGCGAACTGTTTGCTCTCCGTTTGCCATTTATCCTTTTCTCCTTTTCGCACTTCGACTTCGACTTCGACTTTGACTGCTTCTTATCTGCTTGCTTTGCATCTTGGCAAACAATTTGAGCAAGGGTTTCTCAATACCAACTTGCTCAAAAGCTAAACTTGCGCTGTCGACGACGACGACGACGGCGGCGTTTCCGTTGACGTCCAACATCGTCGCTGCTCATTAAAAAGTTTCAGGCAGTTTAAACTTTGAACCAGATAAACAACAGCAATATCAACGGCAACAACAATAATTTAGCCGAAATTATAAATGCATAAAGTCGAAGTCGAAATACCAACAAAATTTGAAATTTCCAAAGCTGTTTATTGCATTATTTACTATTGCCCATTTAGGAGTATATTGATTGCTATAAATAGTTAAGAGCTGTTTTGAAAGATACTGAAGAATTACAAATTTAAATGAACTGAAACAGTTAGTAAACAGTTTTTCAGATCGAAAAAAGACAGATAAAACTAATCCATAAAAATAGTTATGTTATATTATATCAATCTTTGTAAATGTTTTCAATCAAAATTCGTTACAATCTACTTTCAAATAGAATATAAGAAAAAAATGCAGCTTAATGCCGACATAACTAAACAATTTGAAGTTTATAGACAAAAAAAAAAAAATAATAAAAAAAATAATGAAAACAATAAATTTATTATTTATAGTGAGTTTTGTTTTTTCTTTCTGAAAATTGATTCATTTTTACGAATTCAATTTTTTTTCCATAAAAAGTACCGTTATTTATAAATTATTTTTGTATAATTATTTTGGTGTAAGATAAAATAATATAAAATAAAGTTTAAACATTTTTTTACTTGAGGAACTTTAAATTGATTATATTTTTTTCATCTTCCCAATTATTTTTTGAAATAAATACATTCCATTTATCCGGCCGCACTTAAAGCTAAATATTTCACTATTTTACAGTGCCATTGACAGTGGCCTCTGCACTAGCTAGCAGCCTTCCGGGCATCCCTTACAGTTGTCGCGGCTTCCTTTTATAGACAAATATTGCGCGCTGGCATGTGCCTGGCGGGCTTGCACTTTCCCCAGCTACAGGAATACGTTTGTATATATATTTTCCTTTTTTTCTTTTTCTTTTTTTATTATTGAATGCCTGTCGCCCCCTAAAGGGTTACTGGCAACACGCTCGTGCCGCCTTTTACACTGCATGGCAATGTCGCGGCTTTCTGTCTTTCGTTTTTGTATTTTGGCTGATGTTGTTGTTGTTGTTGGTATTTTGTTTTTTATGCCAGTGGTCAGTTACTGGTCTGGGGTCCATGGGCACTCGGTTATATTGAAAAATTTGAATGCAAGTAAAAACTTTTAATTGTCGCCGTCACATGTTGGTCGGGACATTTAAATGCGACCGTTGGCTATTATTGTTAACAAATATTTTGCAATGCAATTTTCCCTTGATTAAAATATACAATCCAATGTTTTCCGGCGCTGTTCACTCGAGCTGCTGCGCTTATTTCTATAACTATCCGGCACATTATGTTCCAAATTTAATTCTTGCGGCTGAAAAAGTTTCCATTTTATTTAATCAGTCGCCTCAAAATGAGCAGCAGCTTTCCACTTTGGCGATTTTAGTTGGCAACTCATTCGTTTTAGATTTATAGCCCCAAAAAAAGCTATATATAAAATACTTAAGCTGGAATGAACTCATTTAAGAACATTTAAAAACCAACAACTTTAAGCTTATAGACAAAAAAAGAAGATAAATTCGCTTAAAGAAGTTATAAAAATAACAATTTCGTTTATCAAAAAGAGTTTCTTAGCTAATTGTTTCCAGTTTTAAATCCAACTTAAATAATAACTACATTTTTACAAGATCTCAAGATTAAAGTTCAAATCACTCAAAGCAAAGTTCATATAGTAAATGATTTGATTAAATCGTAACAATTTGTACTGTTGCATATCAAGAATCTATTTCAGGCAATCAACTTTTGATGTTGTTTGGCTTTGCATTAAAGCTGTTTTTGACACGAAGGGCGGATGGCACGCCTATGGCAATGAATTATGTAGACTTTAATCCGAGTGCTTTTTACGGGAATCGATGGTGACAGAGTGGTGTGGGTGGCGGGGTGAGGGGAGGCACAGCGGGGCCTTGAAGATGTTGCCAGCCAAACTGCAACGGCAACAAAAAGTATTTTGGCCAAGTTTCTAGCTGCGCTTAGGACAGAGGATAGGAAATGGGACAATAAACAGCGAACGCATATAAAAGGACATTCGAGTTCATTTGTTTGGGGCACGCTGTGGTGCTGGTGCTGGTGCTGCAGGCAGGGTGGGCGTGGCGGGCTGCATTGCTGCATTGTTTGTTCTTGTTGTTGTTAAAAACAATGCCACAATGACATCGGTGGCGGCGTCGGCGGCGGCACCGAAAAATAGCTGCAGCAAACTTTTGCAAAAACTATACAATTGCATAAAATTGTAAAAAATTTATAGGGAATACATGCGCTCCAGGGATATACATACGTACATATATATATATATATATATATATATATATATACGACGTCGAGAAAAATGAGCACAGTGCGGGAATTGAAAAGAGCATATGATACCACATAGGCGACTCAAGTAGGGTGCTACAAACAAACACTTAAGTTGTGGCATCTGCTCTACATAGTTTTCCTCCAGAATTTAGTTAAGTTTGGTATACTTTTAAGATATATTTGAAGTCTTTTCCAAGTATGCAAACAACAATACAATATACAATTAATATCATATCTTTCAGCAGATAATTCTATTTTGACTCTAATACAGCATTTAGAAAAATTATTTTGTACGGAAGTTAAAAGCGGTTCAACAATAAATTTTTCAAATTTAAAATAACATCACTATAGAATAACGATGCAAGTACAGATACAAAATCTGTGAAACCAAATACCGCTTAACATTTAAACCGGAAGCAATTAAATACTGAATGATTCTGGATATAAACATAATTTCGTGTAGTTCCAGGACTTGTGTATTATTACTCCATTTCCATTGATTATTTACAATATTATTTATCATACATACAAATAAATAAATGAAATAAATTCAATACTCTTGCTGGATATTATTAAGTTGTGTATTCCTATTATGTGATTTTCGTTCGAATGAAATGAAGTTTTATGTTTTCAGCTCTTTATCTCTTACCGCACAATATAAAGTTCTTAGTTCTTAGCACTGCGAATGCAAAGTTTAACTGTGTTAAAGGTCACACGGTAGGTGATACCAGCAAATAAGTAGTTAAGAAACTAAAGCCTTGCACATGCCTAGACATTAGCTAAATCTTTCGCCAACATTTGCAGACATTTTGAAGGTTCTTTCCTTTTCATTCACCCCATCTGCATTGGCTCGAATTACCTGCATGTTCGTGACTGCCTCAAATCGTAATATTTTTTTGTGTGTGTAGAGCACATGCAAAAAAAAAATACTTAAAATGAACTTGGACGCCGTCGGCTGCGTGGCGTCGATTCACGTGCTTGTTACCTACTACTACTAGCACTTTCTCGACTACCCCACACCCTCTTCCTCTTGATTTTAGTTTCTTGTGCATGTTTGGTGTTTGAGCTTACTCTTAGCCATCCACCGCACATTGTCGCTTCGCTTGCAACTGAAAGCGGCTGCTTTGCATAGTCAACCCCTAAAACATAACCCATACGTATATACATATGTATAACTGCCCGCACGTTAAGCCAATTTTTTGTGGACAACGCTGTTTAAAGTTATTTAAAGCTCTGCGAATGTTTTTATTTCGTTTCGTTTGCCATTTTTTCAGTTTTATACCCTGAACCCATTGAAAATGTGTAAAAAGGGTATAATGTTTATCTGCAATAGTATGTAACATACAGAAGGAAGCTTTTCCGGCCCCATAAAGTGTATATATTCGTGATCAGCATCAGCAGTGGAGTCAGTTTGTCTGAACGCGTCGATCTCAAAGACTATAAGAGCTAGAGACTCCACATTTGGCACATAATAGCTCGCCTAATCCCTAGGCAGTAATTTGTTTTAAGCTTTCGATAACTTTCCCCGTTTCCGATATACACATGTAATCGATAACAACAAAATGGAATTTTGAGATGGCGTTTGATACATTATTCGAAATAATGATAATTTGTGAAAATTTTATTGGAATCAGTTGAGAAACACCGGAGATATAGAACACATCCGTGCATTAGGGTATCTTCAAGTCGACATTTCGCGACGAGAGCCTTCTAACTTGTTTTTTTTATTTTGGTAAGTCGACAGTCAGCAAAAAACAATTAACCCGCTCAAGCTGAACACAGCAACTGCGACCTGCCCTCCGCCGAACTAGCAGCGAAACTCCAAAGAGCTGACCGCTCAGTTCACTGGCTCTTCCCGCATTGACTGGCCACAGATTTTCTAGTTTTTATTGCGCCCCTAAGGAGGGTATTGTGGGGCTTTTTTTTACGTTCAGGCAGCACACCATGCGGGCTATGCAATTTACCCTGCACCCAAGCAAGCACCCACACACACACACGCACACGCACATAAATTGCGCACCGCTGACGTGGTGTCAACCAGAAGGCCGCGCTGCCAGGCACAGGCTTGTGTGTGTGTGAGCATTTTGGGTGTCTGCCAAAAGAAACTCCTGCTCCAAGCGTATGCAGCGAGTCTCGCTAAACTGGCAGTCAAAGGCGGTGGGGTGTGTGATGTGGTTTGGTCTGGTTTGGTGTGGTGCTTTAATGACATTGTCATTTGACAGTCTCCGGCGCATAACGAGTGGGTGCAAAAACACAACACAATGTCCCAAAGTAGCTTCACTTGCGCTTGCATTGCTTGGAAAAGTTGTCACCTTTTAACGTTCTTTTATGTTAAGATTGTTATTTATTTCTTGATATTTTTTTTAATAGTTAATTTCGTTTATATACCATATTTAACCGATCAAAATAATTTTTATAATTTTCGAAAAGTTGAGAAAAGTCGTAACAGTTAAAACTGTCTGGCGGGACTCAACGGAGGAATAAATATATTTAATTTTCATGTTTTTCCACTTAACAGTTTAAAATAGTTTTCGTTTTTAATCAAAGCATTTTAGTTTTGTTTTTATTTATTATGTTTCATTTTTATTTTATTTATTTTTTTAATATGTTGTACATGTTTTCATTCCCAAGAACTTTTTTTCGATAAGCAGAAACTAAGAAAGTATATTTATTTATTTTCTTTCATGTTCTCTTTTTATTATATTTTTGCCATTAATCGCAAATGATTGATCATTTTAAGCTTTTGTTTGATATTGTTACCAATGATTAATAATATTAATATAGATATTTTTACTAAAATTAATTTTGAAAAACATTCATGGCCAGATCTAAACTTGTTTAACTCTCCGACTTCTTAATCGCTTATTGCTTAGATTTAAATATATACAAATCGATTTCTTACATTAACTTTGATTTTTGTTGCCAGTTAATCCGTTTGTTCTTAAGTGACTCAAAGTGTCACAAATAATGTTTTAATAGTACATCATTAGGGTAAGTAAGTAAATTCTTATGTTTGCTCTTAATTTCGTTTAATTATTATTGTTTGCGTACATTAATTGCACAACACTTGAAGCCCAAACCTAATACTAATACTACCACAATCTGCCCTTGCACAAACACTTATAAATTCAACTTGCATTTCTCCATTCTCGCCCATTAATTTTGTTTTAAATTCATTTGATTAATATCATGCCTCATTTGCTTTGGCTCCAACTGCAAAGCGTTGGTTGCCTTCGCAAAAGTGCCTCATTAAAGCGAGACACAGACATTATGTATATCTCTATATATGTACAGATATCTGTATCTGCATCTGTATGTGTATGTGTATGTGTGTATTGTGTATCTATGCTGTCATTCTAATGAGCTTACATGCCATATTGTAAGTAATTTAAATTGAGCCCACTTGAATGGCACTTGTGCACAGAATGAACTCGAAATGCATTTGCCATACCTATCTCTCTATTCACCCATCTCCGAGCGCCTCGCATTTTGAATTAAATAGAATAGGTGTTGAGTGGGTTAGGATAGTGTAGGGAGGGTATCTGTGTGTGTGTGTGTGTGTGTGTGTTTGTGTTGGCTGCTGCCGTCTGCGCTCGTTCAACTAAATGAATAAACTTTTTCCGTGCATACTCTTTTGGCGGTAAATAGTGTTAAAGTTCACACATTTGATTTGTTTTTTTTTTCTTTTTCTTTTTTTCTCTTTGTCTGTTTTTTGTTTCTGTTTTGTTTTTGCCATTTCTGTTTTACATAGCCTTTTGCGCCCTCCCACCAGCCCTTAGGACTTGCGCCTTCATTTGCTTGTTGACTGTTTTTTAGCATTCACACACAATTTTTTGACAACATTTGTGTTCGCTCTTCTCGCAGAAATAGTTTTTCCATTATGGCATATGGGTGGGCGGCTAGGGTTGTGTAAGGGTTGCGTTCCGGAGGTGTTTGAGTCGTGCCACATACTATAAAGTAACCGAAACAACTAAAGTGTAAATTAGCTTTTGGCTGTTGTTGACGTTGTTGGTTTGCCTCTCGTTCTGGGTCTCTCTCTCTCTGTCTCTCTCTCTCTTTTTGGCTGTGCTTCTGTTTCGGTTCAGGGCAGAACCGTTGTATTTCGGCAAAAGTTTGTCATTTGGTTTTAATAAAAACATACATACATACACACATGCACACTTGAATACACTCATACTCAGGACTTGCAATTCACACCCACACTCACGCTCATACTCACACACTTTACCATGCATTCACGCTCTTGCAGCACTTCATTTGCGCGCAACATGAAGAAAAGTTAACTGAAGGGCTTTTTCGGGGTGACAGTGGGGCTGTGGGGCTGATAGCCCTGCTTATTTTTTGGGGGTGCCGCATTTGCTGCTGCTCTTGACACGCCAACCAAAAAGCTTCTCAAAGTTTATTTAGAAATTAAAATTTTTGGGCCCGCCAGGCTCAAAAGATGCTTCACTGCACTCTTCCACCGCAGAAAAGTGAGGCGGCACCCACTTCTCGTAAATTGCCATATGCATCATCCAATTCATTAAATGCAGCAAATTTCAATAACACACTTTCAGTACAACATCTACGTAACTATTTAAGCGATCTCAAGCACTTGAAGCAGGCAAGGATATTCACAAGTTTCTAGTTAAACACAAAACTAAAGTACTCAGATGTATATCAAAATGCATTTAAATACTTCGCTAAGCTGTTTAAAATATTTTCAAGTAATTTAGAGTTCTAAATACACAGCTTAAGCCGAATGCACTGTTTTAACGCTTATTTGGTATTCGAAGAAGCTGGGCTAACGTTAAAACTAGTGCGAATTAAGTTTGAAAAAATTCTTCATAAAAAAATCCATTCGAATATAGGTCAGAAATTTCCGAAGTCATAACTCCGTTAAAACTTAACCGATTTTAAAATGCAATACCTTAAAAGTCATGGCTTGACTTATAGATTAATACTGCATTTCCAGTTTTCGACGTAATTTTTAGTCGAAATTTATAAAAAAATTCTTCATAATAAAATCAACTTGCAGATAGGTCAGAACTTTCAAAAGTCATAACTCCGTCAAAACTTAACCGATTTTAAAATGCAATACCTTTAAAGTCATGGTTTGTCTTATAGATTAATATTGCATTTCCAGTTAACAACGTAATTTTTAGTCGAAATTCCTAAAAAAAATTTCATCAAAAAATCTACTTGAAGATAGGTCAGAACTTTCGGAAGTCATAACTCCGTCAAAACTTAACCGATCTTAAAATGCAATACCTTTAAAGTCATGGCCTGACTTATAGATTAATACTGCATTTCCAGTTTTCGATGTAATTTTTAGTCGAAATTTATAAAAAAATTCTTCGTAATAAAATCAACTTGCAGATAGGTCAGAACTTTCAAAAGTCATAACTCCGTCAAAACTTAACCGATTTTAAAATGCAATACCTTTAAAGTCATGGTTTGTCTTATAGATTAATATTGCATTTCCAGTTAACAACGTAATTTTTAGTCGAAATTTATAAAAAAAAATTCTTCATCAAAAAATCAACTTGCAAATAGGTCAGAACTTTCGGAAGTCATAACTCCGTCAAAACTTAACCGATTTTAAAATGCAATACCTTAAAAGTCATGGTTTGGCTTATAGATTAATACTGCATTTCCAGTTTATTACGTAATTTTTACTCGAAATTTATAAAAAAAATTATTCATAAAAAAATTAACTTGAAGATAGGTCAGAACTTTCGGAAGTCATAGCTCCGTCAAAACTTAACCGATTTTAAAATGCAATACCTTAAAAGTCATGGCTTGACTTATAGATTAATACTGCATTTCCAGTTTTCGACGTAATTTTTACTCGAAATTTATAAAAAAAATTCTTCATAAAAAAATCAACTTTCAGTTAGGTCCGAACTTTCAAAAGTCATAACTCCGTCAAAACTTAACCGATTTTAAAATGCAATACCTTAAAAGTCATGGCTGGGCTTATTAATTAATACTGCACTTCCAGTTTATTACGTAATTTTTACTCGAAATTCATAAAAAATTTCTTCATCAAAAAATCAACTTGAAGATAGGTCAGAACTTTCGGAAGTCATAACTTCGTCAAAACTTAACCGATTTTAAAATGAAATACCTTAAAAGTCATGGTTTGGCTTATAGATTAATACTGAATTTCCAGTTTATTACGTAATTTTTACTCGAAATTCAAAAAAAAATTTCATCAATAAATCAACTTAAGGATAGATCAGAACTTTCGGAAGTCATAACTCCGTCAAAACTTAACCGATTTTAAAATGCAATACCTTAAAAGTCATGGTTTGGCTTATAGATTAATACTGCATTTCCAGTTTATTACGTAATTTTTACTCGAAATTCATAAAAAAAATGTCATCAAAAAATCTACTTGAAGATAGGTCAGAACTTTCGGAAGTCATAACTCCGTCAAAACCCGATTTTAAAATGCAATACCTTAAAAGTCATGGTTTGGCTTATAGATTAATACTGCACTTCCAGTTTATTACGTAATTTTTACTCGAAATTCATAAAACAAATTGTCATCAAAAAATCTACTTGAAGATAGGTCAGAACTTTCGGAAGTCATAACTCCGTCAAAACTTAACCGATTTTAAAATGCAATACCTTAAAAGTCATGTTTTGGCTTATAGATTAATACTGCATTTCCAGTTTATTACGTAATTTTACTCGAAATTCATAAAAAAAAATTTCATCAAAAAATCAACTTGAAGATAGGTCAGAACTTTCGGAAGTCATAACTCCGTCAAAACTTAACCGATTTTAAAATGCAATACCTTAAAAGTCATGGCTGGGCTTATTAATTAATACTGCATTTCCAGTTTATTACGTAATTTTTACTCGATATTCATCAATTTTTCATCAAAAAATCAACTTGAACATAGGTCAGAACTTTCAAAAGTCATAACTCCGTCAAAACTTAACCGATTTTAAAATGCAATACCTTAAAAGTCATGGCTGGGCTTATTAATTAATACTGCATTTCCAGTTTTCGACGTAATTTTTACTCGAAATTTATAAAAAAAATTCTTCATAAAAAAATCAACTTGCAGATATGTCCGAACTTCCAGCTTATAACATAATTTTTACTTAAAATTCGTGAAAAATTTCTTCATAAAAAAATAGTTTATAAATTTCCGAAGTCATAACTGCGTAAAAACTTCATTAACTTAATTTTTGTCTTAGTTCTAAGTGCTAAATGGAATTCTTAAAACTAACACAGCTTTTTAAGTCCCGAATAATTGTTTCGATCGAAAATTTTTGTTTCTAAACATTGGAATTCAAATCATTTCGCAACAGTTCAATAATTGGTAGATTAATTTTCGAAACAGAAACTGAATCAGACAATTGATAGTGTTTCGGTGTACTTGTGAATGATATGTTCATGGGATTTTGCATACTTACCGCCATTAGTCGGTTGTAATTGAAATTGCATAATCATAATCCTCCACTCCAATTCAAACTCCGACAGTTATGCTGTTAAACTGACAATTAGAAAGACAAGCAAAGCGTTTGCGATGGGTTGCGAGCAGACAGGGATCGGTAGGGAACGGTTATAGAGTTCAACTTCGCAGGCATAGACAAATCACAGCTGTAAATAGACAACCCAAAAAGACGTCCGACGTTTTGGTCAGTTACAGTTACATCAATTGCCAGACAACACACAGATTCACATCACCCACTTCACCGTATCCAACCCATCTGACCAGACATAGGCAGACAGCACGCCACACAACAATGGACTAGGGACATGTTAGCCAGACACAAACAGATTCAGTTGAAGCATACAAACAAATCTCTTTCGCCCCTCAAACCTACTGTTTGGAGTTAAACTCAGAGGAACCGGTTTGAGAGTCGGTAGCTTCTACTGAAACTGGTAGCAAATGAAGATTATTATCATTTGGCTGCCAGGCAGCATTCACACTTTGATGTACTCTTATATTCATACACAAACACACACACACACACACACACATACATTCACTCAAACTTACACTGAAATGCTATTCATTATTATTGGTGGGGGTGACTGTGGTGTCGTTGTGTGTGTGTTATGTGCATGTTTATTTGCCTGCTTATTGCACTCTTAAAGGCCTATTCATGTCCAACATGGACAATGAGCACAGTGAACATAGCATTCTATATATCTATCCACTTGAGCCGCAGCGACTAGCGCTAATTAAACAAAGTGCATTTAAGTTTGTTTGTAGTTTATTTTTGGTTTATGGAAACATTTGCACTCGAAAATTAACAATAGTTTTACAACTTGTCAATGACAAGTGGCATGCAACACGGTTAGTTAAGTTGGCTGCGCTTGATTAATGCGCTGCAGCCGATAACGATAAGAAATGACAGTAGGTAGATGTTCATATAATCGAATATATGTTCGTAAAATTAATTACTCGTAATTGAATCATAATTTAAAAACTTGGTTAGTTAAAATACTAATAAATTCTTATTCATAATGAAAATATTGCTACACAGTTAAAATGTAGAAGGGGAAAATTAAAATATTAACGCTGAAAAGTATGCTATAAAAAGTGTTGGTGTTATATTACGTCCGAAATTATATCAATTTATTGACTTTAATAAATTGATATAATTTCGAATTGATATAATTTTATAAAAGTGCTTTTTAAATTTTAAACTTAAACTTTTTCCCATTTGGTGGTGTGGGTGGTTGATAATATTTTACTGAACAATTGTTTCTTAAATGTTTAATTATATATTCTTTTGTAGGCTCTTGATTCATTTAACAATATTACCACAGCTATGTACTACCAAGCGCAACTTAAACTAACTTAGTTTAACTCTTATATCTAGTATAATCTGTGGTTATTTATACCAACTACTTGCTTAACTATCCAATCATTTTGAGAACATATCTCGTAGTTCGTTCGCACACATTTCTTCTGTTCAAATGTATACTTTGAAAAATGCGTTTGATTGAATGCTGTTCCTGTTGCATGTGTAAAAAGGAATAAGGAATGTAATTTGCATAGGGATGATGTCTGTCAATGATGTGGCATCAACTTAACTGAATACACATATATGTATATATAGACACACATGTAACACCAGAGGCAGACATTTATATTTGCCCGCCAGAGCACTGAGGCAATGTCTTTCAACTTTTCATTTGACCCAATATGCCGCACACATTTGATGCATGCCCTGCAATCCACATTTGAGCATAGACGAATGATTGTGCTGCTTGGACATGCAACATTTTGCCGGAGGGGAGCACGCAACGTGTCTATATATGAAAATAAAAACGTTGTCCTTTATACTATACATGAGTGCTTGTGTGTGCGTGTGTGTGTGTGTGTGTGCGAGTATTGGACACATGATGCACTCAAACCGACAATATGGAGTACATACTTGTGTAAAACAAGTTATTCCATTTTGAGGTTTCTGAATAATTAATGCAACTAAAAATGTTCAGCTCGTCCATTTGTTGTTACCGTTAAGTTGCATATATCTATCTACATTACACGTACATGTATTGTGCATGTGTGCTAGTGATGAGTATTACTTTCCCACATATCTATATAATCTCAATTACCTGAAGTAGTTTGATTGGAATCTTATTTGATTATCATAACCAAGAGAATGTTATGATACTGATAAATCGGATACGACACGAAAAAATCTTTTCTTAACTGAATTTATGAATGTTTCAGTTCAGCTGTTGGAAGTTAAATATACATAAAATTGTTAAATGTTGATAATGGAGTTCGTTCGGATATATTGCTATATAGCTCTCATAAATTTTAAAGTATTTGTAGAAAAAAATGGATTCATAATTCGACCAAATTGTAGATTTTTCTTGTTATATATTTTTCACCACCACTATGTAGGTGTCTTCATATTGTGTGCGTGTATGTGTGTGTGTTTGTTTATAGCACTTATAGGTGTGTGTGTTTATATTGCATATATTATGTCATATTGTATTGCATTTTACGCAAGTGTCCTTTGTGTGAAGTTTTTATGCAGAATGCATTGCTGTGTTAAGGCAAGAATACTTTAGCCTTTGATCGGTAGCCATAAGCAATGGTCGTTGTCATTGTAATAATTCCCATCTCCTTGACAACTTCCGAGTCCAACCAATTCAATTTGATGCCATCGACTGCCAGCAAGGCTTGCAGGCAGCTACTTAAGTTTTATGAAGCGTCGATATGACGACTGAAACGACTGACTATCCTTACATAAATGGTGTTGAGGGAGTAGGAGCGCCAGGAAATTGCCGCCAATGCAACTTAATCTCTGTGTCCTGCCGTGACAAATCGTCCTTATCGTTTTACGAACAACAACATAAAAGAAACTTGGGGCTATGGTTAGGATGCCAGTTGATTGACTAGAATATGCTCCTTAAAAGATTTTTTTGTTTACCGTTGAAGCTTAATGTTAGGTTCTTGGAGTGTTTTCACAATGTTAAAGAAAGAATTAAAAGACTTTAATTAAACGCATCACATGTATCACAAAACGAAGCAAAGTTTAAAGCTAAAATAAATGTTTAAAAAATAAAATATCAATCACTGTTCATTAGTTGTCTGGACAACACAAACTCTTAACCAAAATATTATGAAAGAAAATCCTTTTTTGGTAAATCAATAACCCATTAACTGAATCGAATATTACGTTTTTGTTTATCATATCGAATTCAATGACCTTAATAAGACTTATTGCTGCTTCAAATGTTAATTACTTGATATAAACATATATTTTATGTCCTTGATGGTCGAATTAAGGGAAACCAATAAATGAATCAATGATATGGAAATATAAAAATAAATAGTTTGAGTATTTAGTAGGTAACCCGTAAAATTTTAATACTAACACACAAACTATAACTATAATAATTGTAACTAATGCAATTTAAAGGTACTCCGACTTGTAGAATTAGGAAATAGTCAAACCTAAATAAATCGAATAATTCAATTCACACATTCATTTTTATTTGTAAAAAAGTAATTTGAGTAGTTTAAAGAATTACGAAATAATACCAAAAAGACTCCCCAGAACATAAAAATAGTTAACTGTTTTCACTCCCATACATTAGCTCAATGGATACCTAAAGTGGCTCAATATACTTTAGAATCAAAGTTCAAACCCGTTTCTCTTATAGTAAGAGAGTTAAATGCTCTGCGGGTTTCAACATTTAAATACTTCGTGTTAAATATATATGGACAAGTTAAATATTAACTTTAATACTTTACATTAGCAAAACAAACTGTTGCAAACTTTTGCTGTGTTTCCGTTTTTTCGTAACAACCTTCGCAGTTTGTATACTTACAGGGTGTCTATATACTATATATATAATAACAAGAGTATAAAAACTGAAGGCAATACTAAAGTTAAGGAAAAAGCAAACAAAAAAGTTATAAAAAAAACACACACACAAAAGAAGGAGAGCAATTCACACGCACAACAAAAACAGGAACAACAAATGCTGATAAAAGATGTTTGTTCTTGTTGTTGTGTTTTTTATGACTTCAATTAACTGCGGCCCAGTTTCAGGTCCAGATACAACTTTATATTGTACTATCTTAGCGTGTGTGTGTGTGTGTTTGTGTGTGCGTGTGAATTGAAGATTTGCGTTCATAATTTTTTATCTCTGCTGGCTGCGTGCGCTCAAGTTGTTGTTCCCTGATGTTTGTTGTCCTTGGCATGCATCATTAGTTAGCTTAATGTAGTGTGTAGGCTACATGAACCACGCCCCCAATCTCTAGCAGGTAGTCGGCTGGACTGAGTCTGCCTGTGTGTGTGCAACTATAGATAAGAATCGCACACTCACATATACATATACATTGTCTGAAGAAAATCGGGCAATCAATTGCCAAAATTGAACAGTCTTAACGTCTCGTTTTGCGAATGCTTCGAAGATAATCACTGGCAAAAACTGTGCCACTTATAGCCAACCGTAGCATATACCATTCCCTTTTCACATTCCCAATGCCCAATCTTCAGTATTCACCCTTGTTGTAGCCGTTGTAGTTGTTGTTGTTGTTGGCCCTGGTAACGACTATCCAACTAGGGTCCATTTCTAGGCCGCGGTATCGCTGGTTGAGGGCGGCCTTTTGTGTGTTTGACGTTTATGTTAACATGTGTGTTGTCTGCCGATGCGTGTATCTTTGTCTCAGTTGTCGTGGTTGTGTGTGTGTGTGGGTTGGTGTGTGAGTGTGTGTTTGTGTGTCTGAGCATCTGCGGCGTGCCAGAATCCAGCTGGAGGAGCCTTGTTGCCGTAACATTTTGCCACCCATCCGCTTTATGGAAACCCGTGGCTTCCCGCTTGGTCTTGTCTTTCTGCTCGCGTGGCTGCCGCACGGCGCTTTCCTGCATGTGCCACAGTGCCTCAAATTGAGCGATAAAGTGAGAAAATATATCACCACTTATAACAAGAGCTCATTAATCTTTAATGATATGAAATTAGGTTGCCTTAATTTGACTTTTTTTCTAAACAAGCGAAATTTAATATTATGGGATAAATAAAAGATATTCTTAATTATTTATTTCCAAATTTATTCAAAACGCACAAAATTTATTATTGGCTCGAAATCTTTTTTAAGGTTTTATGAAAGTAGAAAAAATAAAATTTCTTTATAATTTTATAAACTCTTTATACAAATCAATAAATATTTAAGAGTTACGAAAAGCCATTAAAAATATAAAAAAACATTTCATAAACAGATTTTAAACTAAATGGTTAACTTAGCCAAACTCACATTAATACAAAATTCAGCTTTAAGCCTATATGGAAGATATTTTGAATCATCCACTAAGTATCATTATAAAATAATGTTCTCTATATTTATGCTTTAAACATGAATTTTTATTGAAGGTTTCAATTGTGATTGCTCGAAATAAGTTCAATTGAAAAACTGCACTTGCTGATATAATTTCACATATTTATTTGCTTAACGATTGGGTTCCACTGTGCCGTTGGGAGGCTTTGTTGAACATTTCTCCGGCGTTGAAGCTTTTGTCTCTTATGTTGTTGTTGTTGCCACTGTCAGTGTTATTGTTGTTGTTGTGCTGATGTTTGTGTTGCAGGCAAACGGAGACTGGATGGTGAGAAAAGCGTGTATGGCAGAGAGTAAGTGTGTAAGAAGAACAGGGCTAGTGAGAGAATGATGGTGAAGGAGGGTGAAGAAGGGTGAAGAAGGGTGGATAGCGTGCGCCATAAAAAAGCGCTCGAGGTTGTTAAATTGACAACGTTAAACACTTTGTTTGGCATTTTCTGCATTATTAGGCGAAACTGTCTGCCTGCCTGCCGTCTGTCTGCTGTAATTGATACTCCGACACAAAAACACCCAGCTCAAAGCAACAATAACATACACACACACACACACACACACACGCACACACCGCACATTGGGGTTCACAGTTATCGCGACCCGAGCGAAAGTCAGGAAACGAAGCCCGAACACTGATTTAAATGGCTCAAAAGTTAAGTTATCGTAATGCTTAGCGGATTAGCCAAACAAGAAATGCGAGAGTCTCTCTTACACATACATGTTTAGCAGAATCTTTAATGTGGGCTAAGTAAACATTTCAGTTGATTTCACTGTCAATGCGAAATGACATTGTAATATGGAAAGTTTTAATCCTTTTAAGTGGCTGGCTGACGGCCGGAAGTGCCTTGAAGACTGTAACTGAGCTCAACCAAAATGTGAAGTGAAGTCAAGTGAAGTGAAGTTAATGGCTGTCCGCTTGTTCTTGTTGTATGCATAAATACGATTAAATGCCAAAAAGTTAAATCCTGAGCAGCATCTCAGAACATCCTGCTGCTTGTCCACCCCTCGTTCATACCGCCTTATCCTTGAATTAGGCACGAGCGCACGTAAAGCTGTTGAATGTCATGTCAAAGGGCACTCAAAACGAAAGCGGCGCGCTCGTAAATTTGCCGACTATCTACAAGCTTTATTTTGCTGCAGTCAGTTCTTTTTATGACAATGTCAAAGGATTATACAAGCTGCCTGGCAAATCGCATAAAATGCAAAACCTATTAAAATTTACAATAAAGCGGCTTCTTTTTATGTTGATCTCATGAATGGGGACAGCCAAAAGCACACAGGGACACAGGGACACAGTGGAAACGTTTCCCTTCTAACCTAAAAGATTGTTAAATTTGTTTTAAATTCCTTTGCAAAAGACGTCACACACGTTTAAGCTCGTTATGCATCTTTTAGTGGCAAACAAGAAGGTCCTGTTTATTTGCCACTTAATTTGCCACAGTCTGTTGCAGCTTCTGTTGCTGCTGTTGCTTCGCTGGCTGCCTCAATTGCCGTAGCCACTGGAGTACAAAATATCCGCTCAACTGCAACTTATAACAATCTTCTTAGACCTCTCTCACACACACAGACACACACACACATACACACAATCATACGTATGCATAAGCACGTGTTTGCCTGTTATTATTGCTGTGTTGTTGCTCCTGTTACTGCTGCACCGCACTCAATCCTGTGATTTAACACACTATCCTTTCTCTTCCCACATTGCACATTGTTATTATTTTTTTCTCCGGCAAAAAGTGTAATGCCCTTTCTTGCTAAGGTATGTAATAGCTTTTTCCATCCGGCTTGCAATTTACGACCAGCCAATTGTCGTTAATCTTTAAGGTTTTTGTTTTTTTTGTTTTTGTTTTTGCTACAGTGGGCAACTTCAAATGTATTATTAATCCATAACACACATTAGAACGTATTGTTATTTGTGTTTAGTTCTTTGAGATTGGGTTTGAAAAAATGTTATAGTTATTTTTGATATCCCTCATTAAAAATTATTTTGATATCCCCATTTGTTTTGATTTCCTTAGATTCCAAAATATTTATGAAATGTTCCCCTTTTTGTGTGATTTATTTTATTAATTTCTAAATTTCTGTCAATAAAAATACATTAAAAAAATTTTTTTTTTAAACTTAACTTTTAATATATTAACTATATCCTATATCCTTCAAACAGCCCATTATTTTGCAACTGAAAACCCACTATCAACATTTTAAATCATGCTTAATAGTTTCTTTATTGCATCATTTGATGTCAGCCAAAAGACTTTTTAGTGTCAAGTTATGAAAAACTGTTACATTACGTTTAAAACTTTTTTAATTTATTAAAGCATGAGAAATTGTATGTACATTATGTTTTTATATATACTTAGTAGGGCATTTGAAGCGTCGTTCCTTTATCGAGAAATATACATTTCTTACTTTTTTACTTTGTTCAGTTGTATTTTTGTGTGAGTTACGGCAACTTTTCAAGCATAAAAATTTCTTACTACTTGGCTCCAACGAAGCATAAAAACTTATGACTTGTCTATTCGACACACATACATGTATAAATATACACACACATACTAGTTGAAAATGAGCTGGGTAGCTTGTGCTGAATGCGGCGCTGTTGGCGGCGTTGCACTTTGTTTGTTTGTGCCGGTAATATTTCCTTAAATCGAGTAAACAAGTGGAATTCAACAAAGCGGAAACGGAAGCACAATGCGTAGCTGCTTCTTCTGTTGTGAGAGTTACCTACACTAACAACCACACACACACACACATACACCCCTCATACACGTATACACGTATCTCTCATACGCGATGTTGTCTCAAATATGGCGGCAAATATACTTTGCTAAAGCACCAGCACCAGCACTCATCTCTAGCTTCTCGTCTCTTCACCTCTCTTCGCCATTCGCATCTTTAGTACACGTTTACGCTAGCTTTTCTTGGCTTTCTGTTGTTTTTCTTGGAAATTGCTGTTAAAAATAACAAAGCTCCTTGTGAGTTCCTCGCTTCACGTTGCTTGCCAAGTAACTTCCTTCCTTACTTTTCCTTTCTCGCTCTTCGTTTTCCCCACTTTTGGTTGAGCATTTCTTGTTGTGTTTGTCTTAGTTATGCTGTTGCCAGCCATCCCAATCACTTTCCGCCCAATTGAAATTGAGACGCGACGTTCGACAATTGTATTTATTTGCTCTGCTAAATGGCATAATCGCAGCCAGGCCCGCCACCCTTGTGATGGTTGACAGGCTTTGTGGTGCACAGATTGCTAAAATACCATATAAAACGAATCCTATATATACCCTATTAGTGTACACGTTCTTAACAGGGCTCGTATAAATAGATTTCCACTCTTGCGCTTGACCTGTTTTAAAAGTGTGTACTTTATTGGTTGACTTAATCATTAACAAAGCAACTTTATTGTTGAACAAAAATAATATTTCTAAGATTTCCAACATATAAAGGAGCTTCCTGCAGCATGCCGAATATTATATACACATTGTGGCCGCCGTATTTATGCTAATGACCTTTGGCGTAGTAACGAGAGTTAATATTTGAATAATTTGCCTTTTTATGCGTATAGTTAAGTACGCCAATCGATGGTTTGTTAAGAGTCTGAAGTTATTCGGTTGTTAACTTGACAGTTTTTCTGGTTATAAGCGACAACTTCAAAGCCACGTTTGAGGACAAAATACAATTGAGGAATTTTATTAAATTCCGCTGGTTGTGGGGGGAGGGGACTTACTTGCTTTTGCTTTTGGCTCTTTTAGTCTGGCTCATAAGCACCGCAAAGTCTTTTCAAAAATGCTCTAGAAAATAACGCAGCTGTGTAAAGTTTTTCTGGCATATTCAAGATGTTTGTATCGTCTTGGTTTTTGTGAAAAGTCCTCGCATAGCTAGCAAGCTGTTAGAGCTGGCAGCTGTTTTGGAGCCAAAACAAAACTTCAAAACTGCTGCATTTTCGTTTACTTGTATGTATGTGTTTTAAGTTTTTCTAACGTCTTCAAAGACAAAACTTACGCTCAAATTGTTTGTCATCAAATTATGTGGCCAAGAGTTGTTGTTGTTGTTGTTGCTTTTGGTTTTTGTTTTCTTCTCGTCTTCTTTTATTATTGTAGCTGTTGACCATGGCCACAAAAATGGCCATCATTAAAATGCTTTTACCGGACGCAACACAACGCAACACAACGCTCCAGCCGCTTGACCAGATCCAGTCAACTGGCCGCTTGTCAACGCTGTTTGGGCCCGAACCGCAACCGGATTGTTCAGGCATACCCTTTTTTAATTTGCAACATGTCATTGGCAGAAAGACATGCCAAAAGGACCTGGCACGTCGATGAGAGAGCAGGGCTAACCGTAAAACTGAGCAGCTAGCAGGAATACTGCGTCGAGATGACTGAGAGGACTCTGAGAAACGCCCACGCTCACGCTTTGTTGCGCCTTTTGTTGGGCCGAATAACCGAAGCAAAAACCAAAATTAGCAGCCACAGCAGAAAAAAAAAACAAACATTACAAAGAAAAAAATGGGGAAAGAAAAGAAGAAAAAGCGCAGGCAAAACAGTCGAGAGAGGGCAAATCAACAACTATTTAAGAACTACAGCAAAATGCCAAAGAACTTGTTCTCGAGATACGTGTGGATGCGAAAAAAAGCTACGTGAAACGAAAGTTAGGAAACGACAGACAGACGTTTTGACCTTTTGCAAACATTTGCAGAAGCAACAAAGAACTATTTGAGTGCAAGGGGCGAACGCAACAAAAAAATTAACTTGTTTTTTAGTTAACTTGTATTTTAGTTAACTTGTTTAAGTTACCTGCTGCTATATAAAGCTATGACTGATTCAGTCTGTTTTTACAGAAATACTTAAATGCCTGATTGACTTACAAATTGATATCAATATCTTCAAATTGCATTGGTTGAGACCTTTTAATAAATCAATAAACAAATTAAAAAAGATGTTTACACATATCGTAAAATAAAACATGATTCGGATATATTAAAAAAGATTTTATTGCAAATAAAAATAAGCAAAACTGTTTTGCAAGTAAAAGGTTTGAAAAAAATCACATTACCTCATCATAAATATTCTATATATTTTTTTTTATCAAAGTATTATCCAAGAGCGGATCTTTTATCAGTTTAAGAATTTGTTTATGCATTTAAATGTTGTTTGGTTGGGAAAGTGGCTTGTTTAAAATCTATTATGCGACCCTCGTACGCAAACACAAACAAATTCATACAATGTGATAGACGATGAAAAAAGCAAAAAGTGAATAAGGAACTATGTGATGAACTGGAGTACAGGAGGGGAGTGTGTGGGGAGAGAGGATGCCCGCCCCGAATGTCATACAAATGACCCATATTAAATTTATTACGGCACAGGGAGAAGCACAATGAAATTCAATAGCTGAAAGCCTAATGGCAAACAAAACAAATCGGCGACGCCTACGACTATATATATACATAATCACACTATGTATATATATACGTGCATATATGTATGAATATACATTATGGCTGTGTACAAAGAGCTATACTTCGATACCTTAGAAGTTGGGAGCTGGGCGGTGATTTTGTTGGCTGTATCAAAAGCAGCTTAAAGACGCTTGTGTGTGAGCCAAGTTTTTGCATTGCTTGTCGTTACGCTGTCATCCTGGCAGCTTTACCAAATTGATTTATAATCCTGCCTCGAATATCCTTCAACATCTCGGCGACAACGCTGCTTTCAAACTTTTGACGAGTTGTTTCGCTTTCGCTTTCGCTTTCATGTTCATGTTATTCTTTTGTCTATTTTTTTTCCATTTTTGTATCCTTTCGAAAGTGATTGTAATGCGATTTTTCAATTACTTTGCAATTATATATGTGCGTCACATATAATGAGTGAATGCTGCAAGACGCGCAGGCGTTGTGGCAACCGGGCGACGCCTGCGTTTGTTTACCTCGACACGTTCTTTGGCTCCATTACCCTGCTGCTAATTAAGGAACGTGAGACAAATGACAAGCGCTAAAATATTGTTTGCCAGCACTTAAGTCCGCCAGCCATACACAAACACACAGGTACTACGTGTGTGTGCAAAAATATCAAATAAATTGTCTGTGCTTTATGGTTGATTAACTAGCTGATATCCTGCAATCATAGAATGTTATAATTGGGTTTTTCTTTGTTTATGATAAGCTTAAGTTTCGTTTTGATTGTCCTTTATCCCTTTTATAAACGTAAGTAACGCGTTTTCATGCTTTCTTAATAATTTTGTTTAAATTTCAGACAATTAGCAACAAGTTGGCTTAAATATTTACTTTCATAACTATTATTTAACTAGTGATAAGTATTTTTGACAATTAATTTAAATAAATTTATTTAATTTAATGAAAATCTAAATGTTCATTATTTCTTTTACGTATCTACTGCAAGTATTCCATGCATCTTTTATGTATTAATATATATATATTATTTATAGATTTCGAGAAACATTGCTCCAACTTTCTTGTACCTTAGTTAAGTTTGTCATAGCTTTGCATTTTTATAATTTTTAACACAATGTTAGTTGAAACGTAAGCTCATAAGTTTATGCCTCAGTTTCTATTTACATGTTGCGTAATTACATAAACATGGGCGAAGCCTAAAAACATAGTCAAAATGTTTCCACTTTGCGGTTTGCTTTAGCCCAAAGCTGTTTCCAATTTTGTGAGCTTATAAATGTATGATTTGCCCCAGATACTTCAAGCTCTCAATTAACTTTAATAAGCTACTTTAATGAGTAGTATATAAATAGTCAAAAGTAACAAAATAACACAGTATCTTGATATTTATAAGCGAATAAATGTTACTTATAAATACATTTTGTTTGTGTGTGCGTGTGTTTGTCTATCTACAAGGCAGCTCTTGAGAAATCTCTCGAAATTTATTAATTATCAAGTGGACTTTGGTCTCGACCTCGATACTAGCCAACACCCAATCGCCCACACACACATACATAAATACACTGGCTTTTTGCAATCACAGCCGTTTGATTGGCATTTAAAGCTCTTTAGGAAATCTGTAGCTCTCGAAGCAGCCATACATACTGAATAGCTGACTGGTTGGCTGGCTGGGCTGACAGCAAAAATCGAAGTGAAGTGGCTACATTGAGCCACAGCTGAGCTCCTTAACGCTGCTCCCAGTCTGACATAATCCATGCAATTGTACATTTAATAAAAGCTACGGCATAGCACCCAGGGTTGACTCTCTCTATCACTCTCTCTCTCTCTCTCTCTCTGAACGAGACGGTAGTGAAAAGGAACAGCAAGTAGTCAAGGCAATTAGGTGAGTCAACTGATGGTGAATGTGAGAGAAAGCGGGTGGGAAACTTAACGTAAAGTACATCGTACATCGTGTATACTTTGAGGAGAGAAAACTTTCAAGTTCCAATAGTTGTTCAAGTGCAATGACTTTCACGCTGCGCCTATAAATGAAGGTCAAATAGGTATGTCGAGTGCTTAAGAAATACTTTAAGATAAACTTTCGATGGCAACGGAATTACTCATTTCATTTAACTTATTTAAAACTATAGAAAGTACAACGAAAACTTTTGAGCTTAATTAAGTATTTGCCGAAGTATCCTAAAAGTTTGTTAAGCAAACAAAAAAAAAATCAAAATAAAATATACAAATAATCATAATAAATCCAAAGATGAGTAAAATAATGAGAAAATATGCATATCAATATCTGATCATAATATTGAATCTTAAAATGGAACTATAATGAAACTATGTTGTTAACAAAATTAACTTTTTAGTAAGATAAAGAGACTAAAGAAAAAAACCTAATCAAACTATAAATAAGGACACGAAACGGAGATAAACCAGCTATTGAGCAATGCTCAACAAACAGGGCACACAAACAAGTATTTATTGGTTTATTCAGCAATGTACCTTTCTATACTCAAGCACTTATGGACGCCCATCTAGCTGGAGCTACATCAGCTACATGGAATGGCGTGTAGTGAGGATAATGCTGAGAGATTTAACAGCGGCATTGGTATTGAACTGCAGCGATTGAATGATGGGCCAAGTGTTTGACTGCCACATGACGTGCAGCAGGCACTGTCTGCTGTGCCGTTGCTTCTCGGCGAGCAGCAAGAGCACAACGAGAATGTTGCGCAACAGCTGCACAGGCAATTGCTCCAGGTGAAAGAGATCACAGATTGCATGAATGGCTGTCGCATCCATGAAATAATCACGATACGAGTGACACAGATGCAGAGCAAAACTGGCCAGTGTCCAGCCAGCTGCTAGACGCACTTCTAAATGTTGCTCCTGTTTGCCAGCGCTGCGCACAATCTTCTTGAGCAGGCCCAACTCCACAAAGTACTCCAGCTGAATGCAACGATTATCGATGATGACACCCAAAAGTTGGAGCACCAAAACACGTATCTCCGGACTACCGCCAACAACCAAACAATGCACATGCTTCAGTATACTCTTGGGATGGCAGAAGAGCTGAGCCTTTTGGCGTCGATACTCCACGCACACATTGGCCACCACAAAGATTGCCTCACGCTGCACCGCAGCGACGGGACTGAGGACAAAGCGCAGCGCCCGTCCCAACAGGCTTAACGAGGACTGCATCGAATGGAATTCGGTTATCAATCGAGCTAGTTGCATTGCTGGCAGCAGCAGTTCCACATCCTGTGCCGGATGCAGCAGCACTGGCAACACCTCAGCAATCTTGCCAATTGCATTAAGCGCTATGCCGGGTGACTTGAAGCGCAACATCTGGTAGAGCAGCCACATCACCTGACCCTGCTCGTGCTTGCCAAGGCGCCGAATCAGCAACAGCTGCAGCAGTTCCTCGAGCACACCCGATTCCACAACGGCATCTCGCATCCGCCAGCCAGTGACGAGTATATTGCTGAGCAGCGCCATGCAGCAGCATTTGATGGTGCCACGCAGGCGATGCAGTTGCAATATCCTTTGCAGCAGCGGCAACAGATTGGTGGTCAGCACCAGACGTTTCACGTCCACCTTGGTGGATTGGGTAGTCAGCTCGTGGAGCACACGCAACGATTTCACACACAGTCGTGGCGCATGCTGTGCACTTTGCAGATGGCTGAGCAAATTCTCAATTATTCCCGTCTCCCAGCATGCATTCATGTCAGTGAGCAGCAGGTGTGCATATCTTCTAGCTGAATCGAGTTGATTGTCCATATTCTCAAAATGATATAGCATGGGATTAGACATAGCGAAGCTCTCTAGTCAACAAGCAAGTTTGAGAATGAATTTACGAAATTACGGCGAAATTTACAAAAGTATTATTTTAGGCAAAAATTCTATTTTGATTGTTATTTATTTGACGTGTGTCAATAAAATATATAATTTTGTTTCCACGATGATGTTTTGCATTTGCCAAACGATAACTTTGATTTGATTCATCTATTGGCATACAAATTTGTATATATGTTGTGGAATCAGTTAACATACAGTGGATGCTTCCCGTGTTCAGGAAATGATGCGGTTACCCATGGGGGTATTATACGATCGATTGCCAATAACAGAGCAAAATCATAACTGTAAGTGTAGTTTCGACGAGTTAAAACAGTCGAGAAACCCGTTATAAAAAAGTTTTTTTTAAACTATATTACACTTTTCTCAAAAAGCTGACATGATACGCAACTTCTGAAAAGCTGAAAACACTTAAAAAACTTTAATTTTTATTTATTATTATTTATTATTAATCTCAAAAATGTCTGACTCTTAACTAACATATTTTTGTTGGTGACTATATTATTTTTATAATAATTATTATAAATTTTGAATTGAAAATGCCATGTAAAAACTATTAATTACATATTAATTGTGTGTATAATAACATGTTAATTTTAATTATGCTAATTGAACAAAGAAAAATTCGTTAAGAGTTTCTAGCTTTATTCAAATTTCTATATGATTATTAAACTATGCTAATTGAAACCGAGGCATATAAATGCAAATGAATGTTTTACATACACATATATATAAATTTAGAAGAGTATTTGTTTCTTTTTGTGAGTGTGTGTGTGTGTGTGTGTGTTTGTTATGCTACAGTGCTAACGATAAAAGTTATTGCTATCGCAGCGATTTTCAATTTGTTTTTTCTTTTTATTCGCATTTAAGTTTGCAACAACTGTGTTGGTGTGTGCGGTGTGTGTGTGTGTTTGTGGGTTGGTGTTGAATTTACATTTCACAAACTAATTGTATGTAAATATGTCAAATGTGTATCGTCAACACCTGCCCGTGTATTTATGTGTGTGCGTGTGTGTGTGTTAGTCGTATGTGCAAACGTATTTGTATTGCATATTGACAATTTCATAAATGCGGTAACATTTTCAATTAAATATGCGCAACGCCGCAAACACAGCTGCACACCAGCCACGCCCCCACGCCAACTTCCAGCCCATCAATCCAACAGTTAGTCGATGGATATGTACATATGTGCAGGTGTGCAGCTTTTGGTCGGTTACAAATTGCAAATCAATCAATAAATAATTGAAATGAAAATCATTTTGCTGGTTTCAACTTATCTTGCAAAACCACCTCATCTCTCGCCCCCACACCACACACCCCACCCCCCAACACCACCACCCCTGTCTGCCCTATTCAACCTGTGTGTGTGTGTGTTACGCTTGGCTTTGGCTGCGTATGCAAATGGGCAAAAATTGTGTACATCTATCACTCGTTTCGGATCGGAATCAGAATCGAAATCGGCAGACACACCAACATACACACACGGAGCAATAGAATTGCAGCAAGGAACGAGAAGGAATAACCCGAAGGGAGAGACTCGTGAGTGCGTTTTCAGGTGTGCCGGATTAGTGATGAGACAACTGATATATCTATGAATGTATAAGGATGTGAAACTATTCCTTTCTTTCCTTTGTGCGATAACTTTCAAAGTGATTTGTTGAAACAACTGATATTCTGTAGACTGTGATTAGTTTCCACTCTGCTCGGAGATTTTCGTTCAATTCGAATGCATTTTTCTTGGTAAACCGTAACACGAATGATATTGCAGTACTTTGCTTTTGTTATAGTAAGGACTTTGTGAGAGTTCAATATGATAAATTCCTTGCAACTATGTAAATTGTGAGTTTTATTTTATTTGCAGTCATATGTTAGTTGATGTCAAAATTAAAAAAAAAAAATACTTACAAACTGTAAATAATATTTTACTAAGATTAAAATGTTTTAAAACATTTGGGGAATATTAAAAAAAATCTTATCAATTTTGTTGTCAGACTCTTTTGATTTTATTGGGACATCTCTAGTTCGTAGATACTTTTTTTGTATCTGGATTTGATGTATTCGTGTGGTTGCTTTAAGCGGATGTATGTGTGTGTGTGTGGGCTATACATGCACACACACATACGTATTATGTTAAATTACCAATTTCACAAATCTATTTGGCACTTTTTCAATAACGCAACGTCGTGCGCGTCGGACCAAAGCGAGTGTTTTGCAATTTTTAAATTGAAAATTCTATCAACATTTTTTTTTGTTTTTTGGGTGTCACACGCCCACTTAGCGAAAGAGAGAATAAAAAGTATAAAGTAAAGGGAGGGAAGGGAAGGGAAGAAAGCGCTTTGTCAGCCAGTCTACAATAGCTGTTGCTATAGCTCTATAGCTTCAACTGTGTCTTTAACTCTGACAAACCCATGCTAGTATATGGCCACGGGTTAAATTTAATTTCAAAGTTGTTCGCTTTTGTTTTTTGGCTGTGCTTCGTTTTTGTCCTTATGCCCAAATCCCGCACAAATCCTTTGAGCTAGCACACGAACAGCTGCTTTGGACCAGCACCAGCACTCTTGTTCTACGTGTTGTTGTTGTTGTTGTTGTTGTTTAAAGCGCTGCTGTTGCTGCTACTGCTTTGGTTGCAGATTTACGCAACAGCAAATCGTTGAATTTATTGGTGGTTGGGGGGTGGTGGTGGTGGTGTTGGTGTTGTTGGAGCTAAGGGCGAATGCGACCCTCAAATGGCGGCATTTTCAATTTAGTTGCTGCATGGCGAGAGGCGTGCCCAAAAAACCGTAACCGTAACCAAATCCAAAAAACTGCAACACCCTCGACAAAAACAAAAAAAACCAGAAAAGCCTTTGCCAGGCCGAGGACTGATCTTGATTGCATTTGCCAAATGCCAACACCAAACTTTGCAGACACATATCCGTCAGTTGGGTGACAATCTAATCAAGCCCAGCGGCCAATAAGGGCGGCCCCGAGCGATTTAAATAGACGCCCGAACGATGTCCTTTAGTCGTTTGCAACATACTTTACACATAGTATATATACCGTATGCAATCTGGCTTGTGACGCTTCGAGAGCTATGCACGGAAACTTTTTGAATAATTTGAAAACTATCAAATTCAGTTTGGCGCAACATTTTATTCAAATTAATATTTGTACTCCCAACTTTGCACTATTTTGTTTAATTCTATTAAGCATTACTTTCCCATCTGCATGTCATAAGCTCACATTGAAGCTAGTTTAAAAACTTCAATTTCAATTATGATGAAGTCAGTTAACCATTTAGACTTATTTTTTAATATTCTATATATTTGTTTTTAATTTTTCTATAGTTTTTTTTCCGACATTCTTAGTTCTGTTTTTATTTTGGTTGTTTTGAAATCTTGGTTCCTATTATAAATTTTTCTTAATTCTATGTTATGAAATTCAAGTCTCATTCTCATTAATTTATATTATATTTTTTTGAAAGCAGATCTATTTTGAAAACTTTTTTTTCTTCCATTTTTGCTTCATTCTTGTCTCTTCTTTCACTAAGAAAAGTTTAAAGCCTATCCGAAAATATCTTTAAATATTTTATTTATTTGATTTATTCTCATGTATAAGCTATATTATTGTAAGGTTTCAGTAAAATCCATTCAGTAGGAGTAGGAACTTATATGCATAGAAACAGATTAGTAGGATCAGGAAGCTAAGTTTTATGCCTCAAAAAGTTTCAATGATTGCTTTTGACCCCTCGTTCCCCTCTATTTTGTTCAGTTCATGGCGAAGTTGTTTAATAAAGTGCCAATTGGCAGACAAAGAGCAAAAATAGAGCTTTACGCAAAACAAGACTCACCGTAAAATCAATTGCTGTTTGCGCGTGCTGTTTACCGTTTACGGAACTAGTACCATAAAAAGGATGAGAGGTACGCAAATATGGAGGGGAGCGTAGCTGGGAATGCATTTCGTACACGTGCTGCACTTCATGCAATTCACATGAGTGTTTCATGAGTTGGTTCCAGCTGTTGGTTGCATTTTTTTTTTTGGTTTTTTTTTTTTTTTTGGCAGTTTGAAGGGTTTGGGGAAATGGTTTGTATGTAAATGAGATATTATGCGGTTTGTGGCATGCAGGCGTTGGGGCACGTACAAATACAAATGCGGTTGAAATCTGCATTAACTATTGCAATTAGTGCAAAATTTCGCATAAATTATGTAAAGAATTGTTTTTGGCTCACTTTTCTATGAACTGTTGTTGAAAAGCATTTAGAAATTTTGTTGCACACAAACAGGATATAAGCTGGCGCCGTAGCGTGGGGGGGGGGGGAGAGACAGGGACGAATGAATGCTACATTTTAAATGCTACTTGCCAGCTGCATAATGCAATTGAATTTAACATTTAATGATGCCATTTTTATGCATTCAAAACATTCTTCTTTTTTTTGGTTATAACAACTGTGATATTCCGCTTGGGTTTATAATGAAGCTAACGAGTTTTAAATAAATATCTATATATTTTTTTAGGAAAACAAAGTACAGCAATACTATCTAGAATTGGTTTTTTCTGAAAACTTTGCTCAACTTTCGCGTGTTCAAATTTTTCGTTCTACTTCAAAATAATATTTTTCTCATATAATAATTGTAGCAAGCACATAAAATATGATTTAGTTAAGGTACAATAACCGCAAAATTCATTACTGAAAAGGGCATCTACGTTTCGGTGTGTATGCTGTTCTAGAATTTTACAGTTTGTTAGATACATGTTAGTTCATATGTGAATGTTTAGATGTTGTAGGTGTTCTGTTCTCTTTGGGGTATTTGTTTTTTTTTGTTTACTGTAAATTTCGTTTATGTATGTATGTGTATATGGGCAATTAAATGTTAATTAGCCTGTCTCTGCATTGGGCATTTTATCTATATTGCTGTTTCGAGAGAGCTGTGCATAGGGCAAATAGTAAATCTCTATTCAAACAACCGTCGACTCGCAGTTTGCACACACAAATAACCAATCATTTGAGCCGCTTAAGTTTACGGCATTGATGTTTATTTAGTTTTGGTAATTTTCCCTACCCCCAACACCCAAAATCCCCTGTGGCATAATGCAGTTTCATGCGCCATTTAACTGTAATCAATTAATTCATTATTTTTCGGTTTCTGCTTTCAAAACCTGCCACTTTGCTTTATTTCATGTTGAAGTTGTTTTCATTATTGGTTCTACCTTGTTGCACCAGGAGTGGCAACATCGTGGGTGAGAGGGTGATGCAGGTCAGGAAAATTCCCATTTACTGGCAAAAAGCAATGCAATCTTGTCGGCAAGTTTTGCAAGGCTACTTTTTGCCATTCGCTTTTGGCTGCGCAAGTCCCCACCTATTTTAGGAGTTTTGCTTGCATTTGCTGGCCCAGGTCTCACGGGTATCATTCCAACCAGATAGCCAAACAACTGGGGCAAACCTTTTAACATCCACGTGAAGCGCTCCGTTCTCAAGGCTTTTATTTTAGTCTTAGCTCTGGTTTATGCTCCAGCGATTGCGGCAAAAACGATTTGCTGCAAAGAACACAAAATGTTCAAATCGCTCAATTTGCTATCAATGAGCAGACGGATTCTAGTTTCTCAACGAAACCATACAAATTATTTAGAGGCTTAAGTAAATGCTTAATTGTTCGGTTCAGAAATATGTGATTTTTTTTAAGGCTTTGCTAATCTAAATAAAGAGTAGAATTCTAGCTTTGCTTTGAGTCAATGAATGATTTAAATTTAGGATCATTCCGAACTCGATTAAAGATATTTTTTCTCATATATATCAGTCTGATATAAGCATAATCAAAGTAATTAAGCATCAATATTATTAAAATGTATAGTATATCATTTTTGCATTTCTTTTAAATACAAAAAATGTAGTTCTTTACTTTTGTTTAAAGTGAATCATTAAGTTTGAGTAAGAGAGATTATTTTGTGACTTATATTAAATAAAATAATTTTGGTTTATTATTTTATGTTCTAGTCAAGTGAAAAGCTAATTTACTTCTTAGTATTTTGAATTTCCCCAAAACTTTTCTTTGCTTTCTCCTTACACATTATCACTTATGCTTAGAAAAATACTTCATCATTATTATTTAGTTGGAGTTTAAGTAACTTTCCAGTCTTTTAGTTTCACCGCAGTCTTCATAAGCTGCCTGTAATAAGCTAAGCTTTTCAAAAGATTTTGCTGCTTGGGGTAACCTGTACCATAAGCATCATGTATGTAAGCGCTCCTCGCTTGCCCGGGGATGGTAAGGTGAGGTGAGTTGAGGGTGGGAGATTTGTTAAACCCCATTTCCCATTCCCCCCTTCGCAACAATGTTTTTCTGTTGTTTTCTTTGTTGTTTTGTTAGCGTTTGACTTGATTGTTGAGCTCTAAAACGCTTTGCTACCAAGAGAAAAAAACTTTTCCACCATAAACGTCGAAAGCAACTGCAGTCGTTTCAGTCCACCTCCCTAACTAAGACCCACCCTACCCCTACCCTACTTGGCGAGCGTAGCGCTTTCAACTACCGTTTTCTTTTTTATACACAGTTCGCATTCGCATTTGCCACATCGAATGTTGTTTTTATTGTCACTGCTGTTACAATTTTCATTACATTAACCGCTTGCCACGCCCAATCCTTAGTCGCTCCACCTGCCCCCCCACTACCCACTCCTCTTTTGCTTCTCTGTGTCGTTGTTGTCGCGGTTTGTCATTGTGTTTTCTAAGCCCAGCTACTTTTTGCTGATGTTTTATTGCAAACACTGTTGATTCTGCAGTTGTTGCATCTTTTTCCGATTCACATCCTAATCCATTCCCATCTCCATTCCCACCCACCAAAGCTCACCCAGGCACTTGAAAACTTTTCGCGCAGTTGTCGTTAAAAGAAGATGCCGAAGAAAAGAAAGCCAAAGTGAAAGCAAAGCAAAGCAATCCAGCTGAGTTTGCTGAATGGAAACCAATTGCCAACTATTTCAACAGCTTCCTGCCTACCCAACATCTCCCCGATCCACACTCCTCCCCACCCCAGACGTCGTCTACACTTCACCCCGCATCAATCAATAGGCATATGATAGGCCCAAAAGTTGAAGCCCAGACATGTGTGGAAGCAAACAAATGCGTCTCATCGCTGACCCCGCTCAGTTCAGGAGAGGTGAAAGCGCTTTTATAAACCTATAAAATATACACGAAACTCAGCTCAATAAGAAACCAAAAGCGAAAAGAAAAACCTGCGAACACGCACGTAACCTTTTCTCAAAGCAATCGACAGTCAGGGGGGATTGGGTACGAGTGATTTGGCTGCGGGGGGAGCGAGGCAGGGAGCCTGGCGCTGTCATCCGCCTACTGTTCGCAACCTTTTTCAGCAACTAGACATACGGGGGTTGTAAATAAAATATAATATTTTGTTGAAAGTTAAGCAGGGCTTTCATAATTGATTTAGGTTGCCAATAAATATTTTCATCGGGCGAAATGTTTCATTAACTGAAAAAGATTTTTGAAAATATAGCAAAACATTCAGATTTATTTCTTTTTCAATACTGATTCCAGAAAAAAGGAAGAAAATTAGATTTAAAATAATAACATCAAAATTTAATTTTTAAGAAATAAGCAAACAAAAAATAACAAGAAGAATTTTAAAGATTTCGGAAAGTCCAGAAAAAGCATTAGCTAAATAGGAAAAAAAACAATATTAGAAATAAATTGGTGAAGTCGATCTTAATTTAAGTAAATTTTACTTCAGAAAACCATTTTACTTGCATATTTGTAGAAGTAAAAAATCATAGACTTTTATTTTTGTTAATTGTATTTTAATTACGAATCGATTTTACGAATTGAAAATACTTATTGTCTGTCTTTATAAAGTTAAACAGAAAAACATAAATTCAAGGTGTTGATTGAATTAAAATTGATTTAAAAAAGTATAAAAGAATATTTTTTTATATAATTTGCGTTGATTTAATAAAAAAAATTCTGACAAAACTGCAAGTATTGAATTGTTAAATGATTGAGAATGAGAAGTAGTTTCTCAAGTTTTTTTTTTATTTGCCTAATATGATTTTGTTGCATTTATTTCGATGTTGTAACTTTACAAGCGCACCTCGTTCGAATTTGGGCCTGCTTATGTTTGGTTTATATTATTTCTGGCTCAATTCTCAGTCTCAAACTCAGACTCGTTGTCGGACTGAGCTTTGGGCTTGCCCTAAAAGATTTATGTGCGTAAATTTCATGCTGACGGCATCAGGTGATTTAACACTTTAGATAACTTGGAACAGTTTATAGTCGAGCCCAACCCAGCCCACAACTACCCTAACAACAACAACAACAGCAACAAAACAAACGAACATGGCAAGTTTCTAAAGAAATGAGGAAAAAAGGAGACGAATAGGGTGTTAGCTGGACATAAGTTGTATTTTTATTATTTTATTTTATTGCGCATACATCTTTAAATATGTTTGTTGTGCTTGCCTTGTTGCCCCGCTCCCTTCATACAAATGGATGGGAGTGGGGGGTGGGTTTAACTCTGGAATTGATGTGTCTTTTGGGGTCATAAAAATTACAAAAATTTCTTTCGCCTTTTTGGGCGATTGATTGTGTGCGATTGAGAGAGCATCCGATCCAGGTCCTTTAGATAGCCAGCCAAACGATATAAATTATATTGAGCGCTTTGAATTAGTTTTTTATGTGCGACAAAGAGAGAAGGGGAGACAAGGGAGGGAGGTACATACGTGCGAAGAGTTTAGGGGTTGTCCAGTGAGCAAAAAAAAAACCTTAAATCTATAGCAAAAAAAAATTGAAGAACACAAATTATTTATATCTGTGAACACTTAAAGATTTCCGTCTACTGCACACACACACACACACACATTAAATGCTTAGCTGAGCTGCACCACAATGCACCACAATTTGCAATGCCAGGCGAGTCCTTGAGGGCATCCTTCGGGCTGGCCAGGGGAAACTACCCCCTGTGGCGCACAACTTTGCAATCGAAGCACAACAATGGCAAGCAATTACCTCCTCCCTCCCGGCCAAAAACGAAAGAAAAAAAATACAAGAAGAGCAATGTGGTTGGGATAAATACAGAAAAATTGAACACGAAAAGGGCAAAGCGCGAGTAAGGAAGTGTAAGAGCGAAAATAACATCGAATTGTTAAGAAACTGCAAACTGCAAATCCATTAAACCACAACAAGCTAGGGGAACAACGACTCGAACGTAGAACGTTACAAGCAAAAAGTAACGACCAGATATGGTCAAGAGTGAGGCAGAGAGGGAGAGAGAGAGAGAGTGTGAGAGAGAGATAGCGAGTGAGTGGGAAAGATAAAGGAGAGTTCTTCTTCTTCGTTAGGAGTCCAGCTGACGCACAATTGACTGGAAATTGTTGTACTACCAGCGAATTTGCAAATGTGTCTGTCTGTGTCTGTGTGAACGTGTGTGTGTGTGAGTGTGGCCAGAAAGAAGGATTAGCCTTTAAGAATTGAGAACTTTTGGGCATTACTTGGGCAAGCGGTATGAAATATCCAAGTACTAGACAGAATCACTTTTTGTGGAAAGTTTTTTTTGGTTTGGGTTTTTTCAAATCGTACAATATTTACGCAGTTAGATATATATCAATTGTTCAGATATATATCAATTGTTGCTAAATAACACGACTTTTAAAATTTTGGTTTTTTTAAATTTTTTATTTTTGTTATTTAATTTTAATGTTTTTTTATTTGGAATAATAATTCCTGTATCAAATATTTTAGAACTACGAAACTTTAGCTTAGTTTAACGTCCAACTAGTTTTAACCTGTTTAACTATAACTTTATCGTCATATTATGTTACAACCTTTTGTTTCAGGTCATTTCGACAAACACTCTTTTAAAGATTGTTAGCCAAACAATCCAATCAATTGCATAAAGTCTTTTAAATTTATCATCTAACAGCAACTGCTTGACCAACATTGCTAACCGCAAGATCTCCACAACCCACCCACACACCCACACACCCTTTCCACTTTCACCCTAACATTGGCAACCCCAACCCCCGCTACCCAACCCTCTTCCGAATTTTGATGAGGCACTATCCATCCAACCAACAGTGAAAAATTTACCCTTTTGCAGCATGCCATTTGTTAGTCTGCTTGGCATCTTTGCTATCATATCTTAGCATGCGGTTTTCACTCCCTGGGAGATTGGTTGGCAGCCGCAGCAGGAGCAGCAGCAGCTTCTTCTTCTTAATCATGGCTACCTTAAAAATTAATTGAAACATCACTACCGGCTAATATTGTATATTAAAAACCGAACAGCAACAACAATAACAACAAATGGCTGAGCATAAAACATGCAATGACCAAAAACAAAAACACAGAAGCATCAACTTTATACTACAAATACAAATTCGAACGGTTTTGGAGTCTTGGGGATGCTAAACTTGCAAATTGCCTGTGTGCGTTGCCATTTGTCAGTCTTAGTTCCAAGGGGCTAGAAATGTTTTACAATAAATTCGACGAACATTTTGGGTTTTCAAGTTTATTAGCTGTCGGCCGGTACCTGCGGTCAAAGGGCGCACAACAATAACAAACAACAGTGACCTACGCACTCTACAACCTCCCAACCACACCCCTCACACCGCATTGCCACCCACCTACTCATTCATTCATCTTCATTGTCAAGCATCGTCAAATCACTGTCCGGCTCAGTTTTTTTTTTATGTTTAAATTTTGGCACACAGCATTGCCAGCTGTAAATACTTAACAACAGCAATTGCGCATGCTCCAGCTCTCTCTCGCTCTCGCTCTCGCTCTCTGGCTCTCGTGTCGTAATGCTGCTCAGTGCACTTTTGGCACGCTTCTGAAATGTTCGTCTGTTGCGCCTAGGCCAATGTTTTTCTTATTGTATTGCTTCGTTCGCATGTCTTCGTCGACGACGGCTTCGTGCGTGTACTAAAAAGTACAAAGCACGAAGCGCACATCGAAGGTCGTCGGCAATAAAATGCGCATAATGTTGTGCGGATGTGTCAGTACACGTTTGTTATTTGGCGCGTTAGCATAGCGGCAGAGCGTGATAGCGGCGCAGCGGTAGCGGTAGCGGCAGTCTAGACGTAGTCGCACATAAACGTAGTCGGGCCGCGACGTAATGGCATGCCATGGCGAGCGTTAAAGACGTGTTTGTGCTGGCGTTGTTGTTGCACCAGTTGTAACGGTGAATCAAACCGATGAATTTCAAAAGTCACACACAGAGTGATTATTCTTGTTGCTTGTGTTGTTGCTTTGTATGTGCACATGTGTGTGTGCGTGTGTGTGTTATTGAGTAAGTGTTAAGTGCTAAAGTCAAGTGCTCTTCAAACTGTGTAAGCAGCAGTAACTCATACTTAAATACTTGTACTACATTGTATATATGCAACAACTGGATACGGATACGCGCGTCTCGCTTTAAGCAGCTCATCCATCAGCGCCGACAGACAAGTAGGTAACGTAACGTAACGTAACGCAACGTAACGCAACGTAACGAAACGATTGTTGGTGTGTTCGCACATCGTGTCTTCCTTTACTCTTATGTGCTCTTTACTAAAAGTTCAATTTCCTGCGATGCTTTAATTGAAGCTCAACCAGCCACACCCCCTCTCCCAACCCACAAACTGCCACTCGAGCTGAGGGAGGACGGGCGATGTCTGTTGGGCGTTTGACTCTGGTCAGTCATTAGTCATTTGCTCATTTCCGCAAACGCAGCCGGACGTTCAGCACTTGTCAGCCAATAAACAAGCGACGGCACAGACGAAAAGCCAGAATGCTCCAAAAGGGGGTTAGGCGAGCGGGCAGTGCTGAAGGGAAATGTGTTTCTCCCACAAGTATAAAATGAATGAAACGCTCATATTCGAACACTGCATACTTTCATATTAAGCCATTCAATTCCTCGTGACTGTTGTGTATCTATGTATGTGTATATATAGAGATCAAATATTGACCTGCCGATTGGGAATGCAATGATCCAGAGAAAAATGTTACTTGTACTGTATTCATTATCTTTAATGTCTGATCTAAAATATCTAAAATCGTTTCTGGTTTAATATCTTATTTAACTATTGTTTGGAGCTTACTGAAACTATGGTTAACCTTTTTTTTAATTTATTCTTGAATATTTTATAGTTCTCTTGGATATATTAGATATATTTTCATTATTTTGACCAGTTTTCTAACTACTTTGTGGGTGGTTTGTGTACAAAATCTTATTGAACGTTTAAAAAATAGTTTTTACTCTTAAAACTTTCTGGTAGCTCAAAGACAAAAGGTTTGCTAAACTTAAACTATTACCATTAGGTAAAAATAAATTCCAAAATAAGAAAACTGGCATAAAAAATAAGAATTTATTTTATTTTGCTTACGTTAATTTTTTTTTTTGTATATGCTCAACATTTTTAAAGTATATAGTTGAATGTATATCAGATTGCCGTTTCCCTTTATCTCTTTGGCCTTTTGGATAAATCTTCTTTCGATTGCTGTGATATGTAGTCAAGTGTTGAAGCTTCTCTGCTGCCTCGGCGCTGTGAGTTATCATCATTGAAAGTGGAACGCATTCCATGTCTGTGTGTATGGAACAGTGGCAGCTGGATATGTGTCATGCATTCATTTTGGAATACAATAACCGAATACAAGAACAGCAACACAGACAACAACAACACACAACAGCAACAACAACAAGGACAGGCGTAACATAGGTGCACGCAATAACAACAACAACAAAAAAAACAAAAAAACAGACTCACAAAAAAGCAATGCAGAATGGGTCCGGTAACAATAGAGAAGTGCCTCCACCACCTCCTCCCCCATCCACCCACACTGTGCAACTACTCAACCTGTATCCTCTGTATCCACCCCCCCGCCAACTCCCCCGTCCATCCATTTTAAGCTAACCCAGTTTGTTGATGTTTCTTCACGGCCTGCCTGGTGGCCGTTATATTTCTTTTTATGGCTCGAATGACTGCCCGCAAAACGACGAAGACAAACCGACAGTGTTCTAGCACCTACCCAGCCCCTCTGCAGCCCCTTAGCCATAAACTGGAGAGGAACCCACAAAAAGCAGGCAACGCTTTGATGGAACTTGTTTTGTAATTGTTTTTGCATGTTGTTGTTGTTGCTGATTCCTTGTTATACCCTGAAAGCATTGGGTAAGAAGGGTATAATGGTTTTGTGCAAAAGAATGTAACAGGCAGAAGGAAGTATCTCTTACCGCATAAAGTATATATATTATCGATCAGCATCAACAGCCGTCTCAGGGACAATGAGAGCTAGAGACTCCAGTTTTATATTATAAGCTCCTCTAAGACCTAGGCAATACAAGTTTGTTTGAAAATTTCGATAACCTTTTCCGTTTCCGATATACACAAGTGATCGATAACAATAAAATCTACAATTTGTAAAACATAGAAATAGCGTTTGGAACTATAGTCATAATAATGACAATCTGTAAATTTTTGATTGATATCGGTTGAGAAAAACCGGAGATGTGGAACATTGACGTTAAGACAAGTATGCACACATCCTTCCAACCAGTAAGTAAAGGGTTCAATACAAGTTTGTTTGAAAATTTCGATAACCTTTTCCGTTTCCGATATACACAAGTGATCGATAACAATAAAATCTTGCATTTGTATAACCTGGAATAATTACAATCTGTAAATTTTTGATTGATATCGGTTGAGAAAAACCGGAGATGTGGAATATTGAAGCTAAGACAAGTATGCACACATCCTTCCAACCAGTAAGCAAAGGGTTCAGGGTATATTCTAGTCGGGATTTCTCGACTACAGTCTTCTTACTTATATTTTTGTGTGTTTTTGTATTGCTTGCCTTATTCAACCGAGAATGTCCATTCTGGCTGGTTTTTAGCAAGTTCTGTATGGCTCCGGAGCCATTGTCACGTAAATCTCTGACTGAAATTAGCCTCGTTGACAAAAATATGCCTGCTTACACATTATTTGTACAAACAAATAGACAGGCTACCGTTATGGGCCATAGTGTCTGCGGACGGGAAATCTACGGGGTGGCTTATCAAGGGACGCTTGTGCAAAATTTGCATGGGAAGTGTGACAGTTGTTAATGCTCGTGTTGTTGTTAATAGATTTTGGGGTTTTTGTGCTTCGCTTTCAGTGTTTGCTCCTTGCTCTTGACAATAGTTGTTCGTTTCCAAAGTTTGTTTTGTTTTATTGATCTGTTTATGCTTTGGCCTCTGGACAATGAGCCAATGCGCCAAGGCATAACGAAATAAATCGTGTATAAAATCATAAAAGAAAAGTAGCGAAGAACAAATACTCTTACTGAATGTATGGAACTAATACGAAAGAAATAATATGATTCGAAACGAGGAAGCAACGAGATAAAATGAAATCAATTTTATATTTATACTTTTTTATCTGAAAATTCTCTTTAAAAACAAAAACAACAATCTGAAAAACAATGAGAAAGGATACCTTTCTAAGAGTATGCAAAACCTTATTTTGTTTCTTTGGCATACGAAAAACTCGAAATAGGAAACCGGATGATAAAGATTGGATTCTCACCGTATATCGTTTGTTCTAAGCCGCCACACAGGAAAAGGTAACTGCTTAGACAAGCGTGAAAATTATAATAAGGAAGAGTTTTTGGTGTCTGTTATTTTTGGTTCGAAATGTTGTAGCTACTAATTTTGGCTTGCATGCCATTCATTCATTGTCTTAACTTTTGTGTAAAGAATTCTTTGTGTTCTTTAGGCTCAGTCATGTTTATTGCGGCTAATTAACATTTCATAAACAAATAAATACTAGCTAGATGTCTATCTGTCGGCTGGCTACGTTGCCTGCCCTCGAGGCTGCCAAGCAGCAAAACAGACATGAAGAACTGTCAGTCAAATCTTGGTATAAAGACAGACTTTGATGTCTGGTGGGTGTTCACAAAAGCCCAACAAAAACAATACTTAAATGATTGAATAGCTTTGACGGCGCACAACAAAATTAGACTTCTGATTTTTATCTAGGAAAATTTCCAATTTCTGAGTTATTGTAATTGCTTGACATGATTAATGGCAGATTTGATATTCAAAAACAAGCAAACAATAAATGATGTAGTATTATACGGCACTCCTGAAAGTATGCTATAGATTTTTCATATATCACAGTTGATATTTTAATTGGTTTTGGCATTTTCGTTTCTACACCTTTAAGTTTATTTAACGTTAAAGTATAAGTATATTCCTCATTAAAGTCCTTCGTAATAATTAAATATAACATAATAATAATAAATAAATAAAATTCTTCCAAACTTCTTGCTACCTATTTGTCATTTAAGCTCATTAAGAAAATTATCTAACTTTAACGCCATTTACAACTCATCCAATCAGTCAGTATTTAGCTGTTAATACTATAGTCAGAGTTGGAATTTTTCTGACATGTTATTTTTCCACATATGTGGTAGGTTAATTAAACCATGCTAATTATTCCACAAGACCATTTTCCAAATATTAGTTTGACATTAAACGAAATCCCAAGTCCATGCCAGACTCCGTCTACCAGCTCAAATGCAGTCAAACAAACAGTTCAAATTGAAGGCAACCACAGACTAACCATATATTGGTCAACTGTATGACTATCCATGTCTTTCTGGCTTATTTGCTGGCCAGCATTGATTGATTTTTAATTACGACTACGACCAAGCGTTTAAGTATGGGTATGAGCACACTGATTGATCGTAATCAGAGCGGGTTGGGCAGATCCCCAAAAAAACTAAACGTTTCCTAATTCTGGTAGCTTTTTCAACTTCGTCTAAGATCCTGGCAGCACAAAGCTCAAAACTAGAGACAAATTTAATCATATTTTATTTGATCATATTTTCAAAAAAACTTCTCTTATTGCATTTGGCAAATCCATTTGGAAAAAGGTGAAGGAAATGGACAAATTATAATTTGATCAGTCAGGGGCGGACAACGCACTTAACCGATTTTGCCAAACCAATTTGTGCGAGACGAAAAAGACGAACTGGGAAATCGAATATTATCCAGATAGTGCAAAAGATCCATTTACGTGATGCCGTAAAAGGCAAATAAAAAGCGTTTTGCATTTTTTATTGAATTCGGTTAAAAGTGTTGGTGGCGGGGTTGCGCGGCTTGGCAAACCCTCCACACAAAGCGCAGCGGGCGGGAGAGAGAGAGTCAGAGCCAGACCGACATATAAATAAACCTCAACTAAGCCGTGTGTTTTGACATAGATTTAAATTGACATGCCTGTGCAAACACAAACGCAAAACGCTAGAGGGGTGGGGCGGAGGGGCGTGTGGGTGTGTTTGTTGCCGGAGTCTTTTTGGTGTTGGACCAGAGTAGACAACCGTTGCTGTTGCTGCTGCCGCACTCTTTTGTGGCAAGCGCAAGCCGCACAAATGTGCGTCAAGGAATTCCAAAAACGCTCGACTGCGCCACATTCACAATCCACATATTCACGTATTCACATTCACATTCACATTCACATTTGCCTAATGCCCAGCGCTCGGCCATTGATACGCATACAAAGGCAGACAAAAACAAAATAACACACACACAGTCACAGACAGACATGGAGAAGAGGGTAAATGACAAAAAAGAAAAATGCAAAATAGTTTGTTATTTAACATATTTGACGCGGGCAGCCTCTTCCCTTTGTCCCTCTTGTTCTTCTTTGGTCCTTCTTTATGGAAATTGACCCGGCAGACGCAGTTTAACAAACAGCCGCAAGGAGTGGAGTAACATTACGTATACCCCTTTTGGTAGGGCTATCGCATGTCTTCAACTCGCTGGTTCGTTGAGCAAAACCCACAAAACTTGCCTCAAAACTTTGCTTTGCCAAGCAGCTGGAAAAGCGGCCTTAGCTTAACTGTCTTTTAGGTTCTATTAACTGTTCAAGGGGCATACAGAAAACTCCCCCGCAAAAGAAAAAGGAATGTAAATTCAAAAACAAAACATACACGAGGAAGAAGAAGCGTCCGTCTCTCTAAAAGCCAATTGGTGCTGGGCCAATTTAAAAGGACTTATTATTTAACAGCAGCTACGATGTAAGTAGGAAAACTGCAAGGCAATACATGAGCTACCAAGTAGACAATTGGATATTGAACGTTACGACGACGACACGCAATTAGAGCGCAAGCGAATAGCTAAATTACGTTCAACGTAAGGGAGAAAAAAACAGAAGAAAAATGCGAGCAATGCTTTATATGAACGAACGTCAGAGAATGTGATTGATCGCTGAAAGATAGAAAGAAAGCTGAGCATACGAACGGGAAATGACACAATGTACATGTTGAGAATGACAAAATGTCTAAATTATTCACACACAAAGCGATGGGAAGTGTGAGCTCCAAGAGCAGTGTGTACGAGCTTATATATTTAAAAGACATAAATAATAAAATAAAGCCAGAAAAATGTTTAGCTTAAAAAAATCTACGAACAAAAAACAAGAACATTCTTGCATTGCTTCATTTCATTATAGTTGCTTAATAATACTTTCATTGGAAGTTCATTAGTATCTCAAAATGTTTTCGTTATATTGTTAAAACAACTTCTAATTCTATAAATACATAACCGAATCAATCAGCAAGTAATATCTAAGCTGAACAAGCTTTAATTACATTGTTTTTGTGGCATTGCCCTTCTCAAGTGTCAAAGCTGAGTGTGTGTGTGTGTGTCAGCTATTTGGAACAGTCGACAGTGTTTCTGTCATTTACATTTGCATCGCTGACTTATGGAATGTCAGCTAATGAGGTTTCCGTACCAAAACGTACTTACCCCATTGTAAAGGTCTTCTGGCTTTGGCATACAGTGAAACCAAATCAAATCACATAACATGTTAACGAAAGCAACCCTAACAGCCAGCAAAGCAATCTACCTGTCAACATACCAAGCAAGCAATCGAAAAACCCAACAACCTAGCGACCAACTAACCAAAGCCATCCCAATCCAAACGTTCTTATTGTTTTTTGCCCAGCTATGCTAATAACGAGCTTTTCTTTTACGCTACGTTTTTTTTTTTTAAACCTGGCTACTACGTAGTTATGCAGTTCTTCACACAACCATTTCTACTTGCCACAGCAAGCATTCTTCTTTGCGCCTTCCTTTTGCATGTGCACCATACTGCGTTCTCACTTCTGTTATGGTTTTTGGGTAAACACTTAGGTATCTTGGACGGATTGGCATATTTTTGGAGAATTGCTTTTGTCATTGGATGTGATTTGAACAAAACATAATTGTGTATAAATATTTCAAATAGTTTTTTAAATATTATTTCATAATTTTAATATTATATTAACGTATTTGTGTATACTTTGTAGAAAAGAATAGTTAAAAAAAAATCTTAAAAATATTTTTAGTGCATTTTAAAAAGTCTCTTAACAAAGTTTTCCCCAATGATGGTAACATCTTAAGCTTTTAGCAGCAAAGCAGAGATATAATGCTTATAAAGATAAACCGCTCTAATACTCTTATATACGCGTGCTTTGGGATTCTAAGAATAAGAAGCTGTTGCTCGTAAAAGTACTTTAATCATATTTATGGCTTTGTGTGTAATCAGCTTTCAGTAACATATGAATGTTTCCTTTTATAGGGCAGGTAATCTTCGACCTGTCAAATGTTGCATTTTTATACGCCCGTTTTCAATATTTATTCGCATTCGGAATCGCAATCGTTGTTTGTCGTCGTCGTCGTTGTTGTTCTTGCTGTTGTTTTTGTTAACGTTGTCGTTGGCGTCGTCCAATATGTGTCAAATGCAAATTTAAATCTTATTGAAAAAGGGGATTAGGTGACAGCAGCAGAAGCACAGCGCGCACATACTACACATATACACACCCAGATAGATAGAGAGGGGGTTTGGCTGTGTGTGTGTGTGTGTGCAACAAAGCGACGTTTTACATAGTGTTTTGTGGCATCGAAGATGCTGCAAGTTGGCGCACGAGATGCCGTTGACTTTGTCGAAAACACGCTCTCATTTGCATCGTCGTGTGCAGCAGCAGCAGCAGCAGCCCCGGCAGCAGCTTTTTCGGGGCCTGGCAGTTTTAAATGGTTTTTTTTTTTTGTGGTTAGTGGATTGCATTCATGGTCATATCATTTTGCCATCATCTCCAGCTAAAGCAGCTGCCCACTTTTGTATAATACAAAATTCTGGAGCAGACCGTAGTCTAATCCCACGGCAACGTTAGACATATCAACATATGTTCAATGAGATTTCTACTTCAGCCACACACACACACACACACACACACACACGGACAATACAATATCCAATACAATGCCGCAGCCATACAATTTTTTCACAATTTCAAAATGTTTTATGCTTCGACGTTCTCAGATCCTTTGTGTACGAATCAGTTTGTCAGTGTGTGTGTGTGTGTGTGTTTGGGTGTTTTCAATATTTTCTACCCATGACTCGGTGTATATATTTCAAAGCTTTTGTTATCAATATGTCGACTGCTTATTGAAAATAATACAATAAAATGTGTAGCGACTGTATGCGACTGTGTGTATTTGTATGTATGTGTGTGTCTGTGTAGCTGGCACATCTTGTAGATACTTTCAGTACCCAGGAGCGTGTGTAGCTGTAGCTGTGCTCAGCGCTTTGTCACCTGTCTTGGCCGGCACTTTGGCATTGATTGCTTGCGTAATTTGAACAACAACAAACAACTGCTGTTGATGATCTTGTCGTCATCATCATCATTCTTATCAATTGTCATATGATACGCAAAAGCGATTCAAAACGCCTAGAATGCACACTTGAATGTTTGATGTACCATCTTGACTTATATATATATATATATATAAATTTGATTTTCATTAATAAAATGCAATTTTCAAATTTGTCTCGTCCTTTTTTGTTTCAAGTGGCACTCAAATTCATTGAGGAATAAGAAACGAACTGAAGAATTAAGTTAAGCTCTGAAGTGTAAGGAATTTTGTTCAAAGATAATGATAAGATACTTTTATCTATCAGAACATAATGTTTATTAACTACTACCCAAATCGATAGAAAACATCTGTCTTGTTTAAGCCTTGTCTCTGACAAAACTTTCTGATCCGTTAATATTTAGCTCTGATTAAAGTATTACTTGCAGCTATGGAATGTATATGAAATAGTTGA
>JAWNNV010000447.1:0-50120 GCA_035044485.1 Scaptomyza reducta
CAGCAACAACAGCGTTTTCAACGCACCACTAGCACAAGTCAACAACAACAATCTTTGCCTGTAAATAAACAACAACATCAGAGATCCAATACAATGCAAAACAACCATAACGCCCAGCTAACGTATAGCCAAGTAACGCGAGGAAACAACCTTCACTCACAAGCTTGTAATCCAGCTGCCACCTTGATAACTTCCAGAAACGCCTACAGCTCGAGCAGCAGCAATTACAACACATCCAGCAACAACATCACCAGCCACTCCAGAACACACCCAGCACTAAGCAAGAAAAGTCCCTCCCGACACATCAACACCCCAATAACCCGCAGCAACAACGTTTTCCAATACAGATCCAGCATGAGTCAAAAATAGGCAGTCAACTTGAACGTACCCTGCAACAAACCACACTCATGATGGATAAGATGAGCAGCATAATGGAACTGCTTATAAATCTTCTGCAAACATTAGTTTCTAACAAAATAACTAGCCACTAATTACAACAATGAAACGGCTAACAAATAACATTCCTAATGTTTACCAACAGCAATATAGCAACTCGTTTAAAACTGCTTATTCAAATGCCAACGGAGTGCATAACAAACTCCTTAATCGAATTATCTAAACGTAATGCGTTTGAATACAACTGATATGCTAACAAGCGCTCATTATGCCATAACAATGGCAATATCAATTTCTACATACTTTTTACAGTGGACGCTTTGAAAACTTATAATAAGCGGAACTTATATATACATACACTCTATGTACAATGCGTATTCTACATTCTATCGAATTCACAAGGAGCATGCTTTCTTGTTTTCAATAACATAACACTCGTCACATGACGTTAGAAAATTACGTACAAAGTCATATATAATTAATAAATATAACCCATATACATTGGGCCTCGATTTACACTGCTACATTAATCGCAAACAGCGTTTACGTAAAACTGGTGTTTACTGCATCGGTTCCCTATACGAGCGATAGCATAACTGTATGCAGAATCATGATTTAAATCAGCAACTACAGCGCACGATGCAGCCAGGGTGATGGCCATCCAGTCCAGGAACACACTCTTCGCAACACGTGCGCATCAGCAGCTCATGGGAAGCAGCAATACTGAGTGCAAATTTTAGATTTGCATGCCATCTGCAACTGCAGCCTGCAACCCATGGAGCAGCCACAAATCCGGAGTACTCAGCTATAGCCTCAGCTCCATCTACTTGCAGTCCACAACCTGCAAATTTAAAATTCTTTTATATATTTACAGCAACAACTTTTAGCACGCAATCAACCACAAAACTAAAATCAGCCTTGGGCTGACCAGCACCAGCGTTTACATCACAGCAACTCACCTGAACACATCCCTCACGGCTTATACAATCGCTGTCGAAATCCATTCATGGCACCTTGTGTGATCCAGCGTTTTCCAGCCTCCAGCGTCTTCCAGCGTTTTCCAGCAATATAACCAACACGGTACTTGTGCATCAACTGCCCAGGCCACAACGTGAAGAACAGCCACTAATTCTGATGATCCAGCAACAGCTTCAGCTCCATATAAATTGCAGTCCACAACCTGCAAATCAAAAATTCTGTTTATATGTTTCCAGCACACACGCTTAGCACGCATATAAATTACAAAACTCGAATCAGCTCTGGCTGACCAGCAACCAGCGCTTACAACTACAGCAACTCACCTGACTACATCCTCATGGTCCTTACAGTTGACATCCAAACTCCATTATGGCCACCTTGTGTGATCCAGCGGCGTTCCAGTCATCCATCCTCACTGCGATTCTCAGAGTTTTTCCCAGCAACGCACTTAACATCGATGTGCGCCTTAGCTGCCCAGGAAAACGCAGCAACACTGAGTGCAAATTGAGATTTGCATGCCATCTTACACATCAGCCTGAAACCCAGAGAGCATCTTAAAAGCTGCACAATTAAAATCCGTCATCACTAATTAATCGTTCACCATAACCAATTCACATGCTTGTTTACTTTTTTGCCACTGCCCGTATTGTGTGACCAGACAGCAGATACAATCAAATTGCCAACCACAGCTGATACAACGTTTACCAAACACATGTAGCAACTAACTAGCCAGTGACAGCTGATGCATAGCTGTTTACCTCTGCCTGATACGGCACCGTTTATCAAATTCAAACTTTTATTATTTATAAGTTTACTCTATCCAATACGTTTAATAACGATATTAATGTTACATTAATGCTAAATAATAATGCTTACGTTTACGCAAATTCTGCTGTTGTGTTGTGATGTTTTACACACACACAGCTTTTAATTTAATTTACATTTAATTTATTTATATACAACAACCCTAGGTCCATAACTATGCACATGATGTTGCTAGTTTTAAAGTAATGAGTTGAATAAAAACGGCGCATCAGTCGATGTTAGCCTCCATTGTGCATACACGCACCCACACCAAACCAATTATTTAAACAAATTAATTGTTTAAATGTTTTAATGTATGTGAACTGTTATGTATCGTTTTACCTTGTGTAAAATGTTATATGTGTGAAAGTACGCGCATATTAATTCTGCAAACGCCCCAGTGCCACACACGCATACATTATTGTTATTAACTAATGCTATGTGCTGTTTAATGGTCATAAACTTTCGTTTTCACCATGCCAGGAGTGGCACGAAGGGGTAGAAAAATGTCTGATCATCGCCGACTTATGTCGCTCTCGCCCTCACAGGCGAAGCTACAAATTCCCGTTCATTGCGGTACTTTGCCGCAGCAAATTAACGCTCAGGAGAAGTTAACTGTTAATGCAGCTGGGCTCTCACCAAAAAGTAAAGAGAGCGCAAAGAAGACGACGGATAGTTCAACGACTCTTGCCACCAACACTTCAACTACCGTTTCCGAAACTCTCACTACAATTAATGCAGCCACTACTACAAGTAAAACTGTTCTCACTAGTACCAATACCACCTCAACTGCCGACGTGCAAGATAAATGCACTGCACAATTGCTCCAAAACTGCAGTAGTCAAAGCGGAGTGTCTCTGAATACGCCTAACACTAATGTTAAGGTTGTTGATTCTGACACATCCTCTGACTGCTCAGCTTACACAGACCTTGAGTCTGATCTTGCAATTGACAGCCAATCAGATGATCTCGATGCTGATACGTTAAGGGCGTTAACTGCAAGGTTGCGCACAGTCCCTGCAAAACTGTCTTTGCGTTTTCCCAAAAAACGTAAATCAAAAATGCCTAAACACAAACTCAAAAAGTTTGCGCCATTAACTCGGATGGAAGTCAGCCCGGATGAGAATATGGATACTGATGTGAGAATAAGTGAGGCTGAAATCGACGTTACATCTGTTGCGTTAACACAGCAACAACAATTCAAGAATATACAATTAAGCGCCAAAATACCTTCGATCTTCTTGCCAACTGTTGATGAGATCCAACCCATCATCGACCAGATCAGCCTTATTGCGGCTGCAAATAAATATTCCATTAAATGCCTGCAGGGGGGTGGACTTAGAATTCAGTGTATTGACCTATCTACATACAACTCCATTCTTGATCACCTTAGAAGAGATGGCACTCAACTCCATACACACCAACTGAGAGCTGAGCGCGGGTATCGAATAGTAATACGTAATCTCCACTGCTCCACCCCAACTGACCTAGTCCGCTCACAACTAGGCCAGCTGGGAATGAAGCATCGTTTCTCTGGTAAGCCAATTAATATGTTTGAAGTAGAACTTGTGCCCAAACTGGACGGCACAAACGAAAACGTTTTGAAAATAACACAACTTGGTGGCCAAGATGTGGCGATTGAGAGGCAAATGCGGAAACTGGATCCCGTCCAGTGCCATAGATGTCAGGCCTTTGGCCACACCAAGAACTATTGCCGTAGACCTTTTGTCTGCCTAAAGTGTGCAGGCAGCCATGCCACTACCACCTGTGCTAAACCCAGGACCACAAAAGCCACCTGTGCAAACTGCAAAGGTGAGCATATTGCCAGTTACAAGGGTTGCCCTTCATACAAATATGAAAGGGAAACCAAAAAACAGCAACAATCTCGGCCAGTGACTCAACAACAACAACAGCAATCTTATGTGAAGCAAAGCAATAACATCATACGGCCTACTTACAGTCAAAAAAGTCCCCAGCTTGAGCAGCAACAAAATGAACAACATAACCAGCAACAACAGCGTTTTCAACGCACCACTAGCACAAGTCAACAACAACAATCTTTGCCTGTAAATAAACAACAACATCAGAGATCCAATACAATGCAAAACAACCATAACGCCCAGCTAACGTATAGCCAAGTAACGCGAGGAAACAACCTTCACTCACAAGCTCGTAATCCAGCTGCCACCCACCTTGATAACTTCCAGAAACGCCTACAGCTCGAGCAGCAGCAATTACAACACATCCAGCAACAACATCACCAGCCACTCCAGAACACACCCAGCACTAAGCAACAAAAGTCCCTCCCGACACATCAACACCCCAATAACCCGCAGCAACAACGTTTTCCAATACAGATCCAGCATGAGTCAAAAATAGGCAGTCAACTTGAACGTACCCTGCAACAAACCACACTCATGATGGATAAGATGAGCAGCATAATGGAACTGCTTATAAATCTTCTGCAAACATTAGTTTCTAACAAAATAACTAGCCACTAATTACAACAATGAAACGGCTAACAAATAACATTCCTAATGTTTACCAACAGCAATATAGCAACTCGTTTAAAACTGCTTATTCAAATGCCAACGGAGTGCATAACAAACTCCTTAATCGAATTATCTAAACGTAATGCGTTTGAATACAACTGATATGCTAACAAGCGCTCATTATGCCATAACAATGGCAATATCAATTTCTACATACTTTTTACAGTGGACGCTTTGAAAACTTATAATAAGCGGAACTTATATATACATACACTCTATGTACAATGCGTATTCTACATTCTATCGAATTCACAAGGAGCATGCTTTCTTGTTTTCAATAACATAACACTCGTCACATGACGTTAGAAAATTACGTACAAAGTCATATATAATTAATAAATATAACCCATATACATTGGGCCTCGATTTACACTGCTACATTAATCGCAAACAGCGTTTACGTAAAACTGGTGTTTACTGCATCGGTTCCCTATACGAGCGATAGCATAACTGTATGCAGAATCATGATTTAAATCAGCAACTACAGCGCACGATGCAGCCAGGGTGATGGCCATCCAGTCCAGGAACACACTCTTCGCAACACGTGCGCATCAGCAGCTCATGGGAAGCAGCAATACTGAGTGCAAATTTTAGATTTGCATGCCATCTGCAACTGCAGCCTGCAACCCATGGAGCAGCCACAAATCCGGAGTACTCAGCTATAGCCTCAGCTCCATCTACTTGCAGTCCACAACCTGCAAATTTAAAATTCTTTTATATATTTACAGCAACAACTTTTAGCACGCAATCAACCACAAAACTAAAATCAGCCTTGGGCTGACCAGCACCAGCGTTTACATCACAGCAACTCACCTGAACACATCCCTCACGGCTTATACAATCGCTGTCGAAATCCATTCATGGCACCTTGTGTGATCCAGCGTTTTCCAGCCTCCAGCGTCTTCCAGCGTTTTCCAGCAATATAACCAACACGGTACTTGTGCATCAACTGCCCAGGCCACAACGTGAAGAACAGCCACTAATTCTGATGATCCAGCAACAGCTTCAGCTCCATATAAATTGCAGTCCACAACCTGCAAATCAAAAATTCTGTTTATATGTTTCCAGCACACACGCTTAGCACGCATATAAATTACAAAACTCGAATCAGCTCTGGCTGACCAGCAACCAGCGCTTACAACTACAGCAACTCACCTGACTACATCCTCATGGTCCTTACAGTTGACATCCAAACTCCATTATGGCCACCTTGTGTGATCCAGCGGCGTTCCAGTCATCCATCCTCACTGCGATTCTCAGAGTTTTTCCCAGCAACGCACTTAACATCGATGTGCGCCTTAGCTGCCCAGGAAAACGCAGCAATACTGAGTGCAAATTGAGATTTGCATGCCATCTTCCACATCAGCCTGAAACCCAGAGAGCATCTTAAAAGCTGCACAATTAAAATCCGTCATCACTAATTAATCGTTCACCATAACCAATTCACATGCTTGTTTACCTTTTTGCCACTGCCCGTATTGTGTGACCAGACAGCAGATACAATCAAATTGCCAACCACAGCTGATACAACGTTTACCAAACACATGTAGCAACTAACTAGCCAGTGACAGCTGATGCATAGCTGTTTACCTCTGCCTGATACGGCACCGTTTATCAAATTCAAACTTTTATTATTTATAAGTTTACTCTATCCAATACGTTTAATAACGATATTAATGTTACATTAATGCTAAATAATAATGCTTACGTTTACGCAAATTCTGCTGTTGTGTTGTGATGTTTTACACACACACAGCTTTTAATTTAATTTACATTTAATTTATTTATATACAACAACCCTAGGTCCATAACTATGCACATGATGTTGCTAGTTTTAAAGTAATGAGTTGAATAAAAACGGCGCATCAGTCGATGTTAGCCTCCATTGTGCATACACGCACCCACACCAAACCAATTAATTAAACAAATTAATTGTTTAAATGTTTTAATGTATGTGAACTGTTATGTATCGTTTTACCTTGTGTAAAATGTTATATGTGTGAAAGTACGCGCATATTAATTCTGCAAACGCCCCAGTGCCACACACGCATACATTATTGTTATTAACTAATGCTATGTGCTGTTTAATGGTCATAAACTTTCGTTTTCACCATGCCAGGAGTGGCACGAAGGGGTAGAAAAATGTCTGATCATCGCCGACTTATGTCGCTCTCGCCCTCACAGGCGAAGCTACAAATTCCCGTTCATTGCGGTACTTTGCCGCAGCAAATTAACGCTCAGGAGAAGTTAACTGTTAATGCAGCTGGGCTCTCACCAAAAAGTAAAGAGAGCGCAAAGAAGACGACGGATAGTTCAACGACTCTTGCCACCAACACTTCAACTACCGTTTCCGAAACTCTCACTACAATTAATGCAGCCACTACTACAAGTAAAACTGTTCTCACTAGTACCAATACCACCTCAACTGCCGACGTGCAAGATAAATGCACTGCACAATTGCTCCAAAACTGCAGTAGTCAAAGCGGAGTGTCTCTGAATACGCCTAACACTAATGTTAAGGTTGTTGATTCTGACACATCCTCTGACTGCTCAGCTTACACAGACCTTGAGTCTGATCTTGCAATTGACAGCCAATCAGATGATCTCGATGCTGATACGTTAAGGGCGTTAACTGCAAGGTTGCGCACAGTCCCTGCAAAACTGTCTTTGCGTTTTCCCAAAAAACGTAAATCAAAAATGCCTAAACACAAACTCAAAAAGTTTGCGCCATTAACTCGGATGGAAGTCAGCCCGGATGAGAATATGGATACTGATGTGAGAATAAGTGAGGCTGAAATCGACGTTACATCTGTTGCGTTAACACAGCAACAACAATTCAAGAATATACAATTAAGCGCCAAAATACCTTCGATCTTCTTGCCAACTGTTGATGAGATCCAACCCATCATCGACCAGATCAGCCTTATTGCGGCTGCAAATAAATATTCCATTAAATGCCTGCAGGGGGGTGGACTTAGAATTCAGTGTATTGACCTATCTACATACAACTCCATTCTTGATCACCTTAGAAGAGATGGCACTCAACTCCATACACACCAACTGAGAGCTGAGCGCGGGTATCGAATAGTAATACGTAATCTCCACTGCTCCACCCCAACTGACCTAGTCCGCTCACAACTAGGCCAGCTGGGAATGAAGCATCGTTTCTCTGGTAAGCCAATTAATATGTTTGAAGTAGAACTTGTGCCCAAACTGGACGGCACAAACGAAAACGTTTTGAAAATAACACAACTTGGTGGCCAAGATGTGGCGATTGAGAGGCAAATGCGGAAACTGGATCCCGTCCAGTGCCATAGATGTCAGGCCTTTGGCCACACCAAGAACTATTGCCGTAGACCTTTTGTCTGCCTAAAGTGTGCAGGCAGCCATGCCACTACCACCTGTGCTAAACCCAGGACCACAAAAGCCACCTGTGCAAACTGCAAAGGTGAGCATATTGCCAGTTACAAGGGTTGCCCTTCATACAAATATGAAAGGGAAACCAAAAAACAGCAACAATCTCGGCCAGTGACTCAACAACAACAACAGCAATCTTATATGAAGCAAAGCAATAACATCATACGGCCTACTTACAGTCAAAAAAGTCCCCAGCTTGAGCAGCAACAAAATGAACAACATAACCAGCAACAACAGCGTTTTCAACGCACCACTAGCACAAGTCAACAACAACAATCTTTGCCTGTAAATAAACAACAACATCAGAGATCCAATACAATGCAAAACAACCATAACGCCCAGCTAACGTATAGCCAAGTAACGCGAGGAAACAACCTTCACTCACAAGCTTGTAATCCAGCTGCCACCCACCTTGATAACTTCCAGAAACGCCTACAGCTCGAGCAGCAGCAATTACAACACATCCAGCAACAACATCACCAGCCACTCCAGAACACACCCAGCACTAAGCAACAAAAGTCCCTCCCGACACATCAACACCCCAATAACCCGCAGCAACAACGTTTTCCAATACAGATCCAGCATGAGTCAAAAATAGGCAGTCAACTTGAACGTACCCTGCAACAAACCACACTCATGATGGATAAGATGAGCAGCATAATGGAACTGCTTATAAATCTTCTGCAAACATTAGTTTCTAACAAAATAACTAGCCACTAATTACAACAATGAAACGGCTAACAAATAACATTCCTAATGTTTACCAACAGCAATATAGCAACTCGTTTAAAACTGCTTATTCAAATGCCAACGGAGTGCATAACAAACTCCTTAATCGAATTATCTAAACGTAATGCGTTTGAATACAACTGATATGCTAACAAGCGCTCATTATGCCATAACAATGGCAATATCAATTTCTACATACTTTTTACAGTGGACGCTTTGAAAACTTATAATAAGCGGAACTTATATATACATACACTCTATGTACAATGCGTATTCTACATTCTATCGAATTCACAAGGAGCATGCTTTCTTGTTTTCAATAACATAACACTCGTCACATGACGTTAGAAAATTACGTACAAAGTCATATATAATTAATAAATATAACCCATATACATTGGGCCTCGATTTACACTGCTACATTAATCGCAAACAGCGTTTACGGAAAACTGGTGTTTACTGCATCGGTTCCCTATACGAGCGATAGCATAACTGTATGCAGAATCATGATTTAAATCAGCAACTACAGCGCACGATGCAGCCAGGGTGATGGCCATCCAGTCCAGGAACACACTCTTCGCAACACGTGCGCATCAGCAGCTCATGGGAAGCAGCAATACTGAGTGCAAATTTTAGATTTGCATGCCATCTGCAACTGCAGCCTGCAACCCATGGAGCAGCCACAAATCCGGAGTACTCAGCTATAGCCTCAGCTCCATCTACTTGCAGTCCACAACCTGCAAATTTAAAATTCTTTTATATATTTACAGCAACAACTTTTAGCACGCAATCAACCACAAAACTAAAATCAGCCTTGGGCTGACCAGCACCAGCGTTTACATCACAGCAACTCACCTGAACACATCCCTCACGGCTTATACAATCGCTGTCGAAATCCATTCATGGCACCTTGTGTGATCCAGCGTTTTCCAGCCTCCAGCGTCTTCCAGCGTTTTCCAGCAATATAACCAACACGGTACTTGTGCATCAACTGCCCAGGCCACAACGTGAAGAACAGCCACTAATTCTGATGATCCAGCAACAGCTTCAGCTCCATATAAATTGCAGTCCACAACCTGCAAATCAAAAATTCTGTTTATATGTTTCCAGCACACACGCTTAGCACGCATATAAATTACAAAACTCGAATCAGCTCTGGCTGACCAGCAACCAGCGCTTACAACTACAGCAACTCACCTGACTACATCCTCATGGTCCTTACAGTTGACATCCAAACTCCATTATGGCCACCTTGTGTGATCCAGCGGCGTTCCAGTCATCCATCCTCACTGCGATTCTCAGAGTTTTTCCCAGCAACGCACTTAACATCGATGTGCGCCTTAGCTGCCCAGGAAAACGCAGCAACACTGAGTGCAAATTGAGATTTGCATGCCATCTTCCACATCAGCCTGAAACCCAGAGAGCATCTTAAAAGCTGCACAATTAAAATCCGTCATCACTAATTAATCGTTCACCATAACCAATTCACATGCTTGTTTACCTTTTTGCCACTGCCCGTATTGTGTGACCAGACAGCAGATACAATCAAATTGCCAACCACAGCTGATACAACGTTTACCAAACACATGTAGCAACTAACTAGCCAGTGACAGCTGATGCATAGCTGTTTACCTCTGCCTGATACGGCACCGTTTATCAAATTCAAACTTTTATTATTTATAAGTTTACTCTATCCAATACGTTTAATAACGATATTAATGTTACATTAATGCTAAATAATAATGCTTACGTTTACGCAAATTCTGCTGTTGTGTTGTGATGTTTTACACACACACAGCTTTTAATTTAATTTACATTTAATTTATTTATATACAACAACCCTAGGTCCATAACTATGCACATGATGTTGCTAGTTTTAAAGTAATGAGTTGAATAAAAACGGCGCATCAGTCGATGTTAGCCTCCATTGTGCATACACGCACCCACACCAAACCAATTAATTAAACAAATTAATTGTTTAAATGTTTTAATGTATGTGAACTGTTATGTATCGTTTTACCTTGTGTAAAATGTTATATGTGTGAAAGTACGCGCATATTAATTCTGCAAACGCCCCAGTGCCACACACGCATACATTATTGTTATTAACTAATGCTATGTGCTGTTTAATGGTCATAAACTTTCGTTTTCACCATGCCAGGAGTGGCACGAAGGGGTAGAAAAATGTCTGATCATCGCCGACTTATGTCGCTCTCGCCCTCACAGGCGAAGCTACAAATTCCCGTTCATTGCGGTACTTTGCCGCAGCAAATTAAAGCTCAGGAGAAGTTAACTGTTAATGCAGCTGGGCTCTCACCAAAAAGTAAAGAGAGCGCAAAGAAGACGACGGATAGTTCAACGACCACCAACACTTCAACTACCGTTTCCGAAACTCTCACTACAATTAATGCAGCCACTACTACAAGTAAAACTGTTCTCACTAGTACCAATACCACCTCAACTGCCGACGTGCAAGATAAATGCACTGCACAATTGCTCCAAAACTGCAGTAGTCAAAGCGGAGTGTCTCTGAATACGCCTAACACTAATGTTAAGGTTGTTGATTCTGACACATCCTCTGACTGCTCAGCTTACACAGACCTTGAGTCTGATCTTGCAATTGACAGCCAATCAGATGATCTCGATGCTGATACGTTAAGGGCGTTAACTGCAAGGTTGCGCACAGTCCCTGCAAAACTGTCTTTGCGTTTTCCCAAAAAACGTAAATCAAAAATGCCTAAACACAAACTCAAAAAGTTTGCGCCATTAACTCGGATGGAAGTCAGCCCGGATGAGAATATGGATACTGATGTGAGAATAAGTGAGGCTGAAATCGACGTTACATCTGTTGCGTTAACACAGCAACAACAATTCAAGAATATACAATTAAGCGCCAAAATACCTTCGATCTTCTTGCCAACTGTTGATGAGATCCAACCCATCATCGACCAGATCAGCCTTATTGCGGCTGCAAATAAATATTCCATTAAATGCCTGCAGGGGGGTGGACTTAGAATTCAGTGTATTGACCTATCTACATACAACTCCATTCTTGATCACCTTAGAAGAGATGGCACTCAACTCCATACACACCAACTGAGAGCTGAGCGCGGGTATCGAATAGTAATACGTAATCTCCACTGCTCCACCCCAACTGACCTAGTCCGCTCACAACTAGGCCAGCTGGGAATGAAGCATCGTTTCTCTGGTAAGCCAATTAATATGTTTGAAGTAGAACTTGTGCCCAAACTGGACGGCACAAACGAAAACGTTTTGAAAATAACACAACTTGGTGGCCAAGATGTGGCGATTGAGAGGCAAATGCGGAAACTGGATCCCGTCCAGTGCCATAGATGTCAGGCCTTTGGCCACACCAAGAACTATTGCCGTAGACCTTTTGTCTGCCTAAAGTGTGCAGGCAGCCATGCCACTACCACCTGTGCTAAACCCAGGACCACAAAAGCCACCTGTGCAAACTGCAAAGGTGAGCATATTGCCAGTTACAAGGGTTGCCCTTCATACAAATATGAAAGGGAAACCAAAAAACAGCAACAATCTCGGCCAGTGATTCAACAACAACAACAGCAATCTTATGTGAAGCAAAGCAATAACATCATACGGCCTACTTACAGTCAAAAAAGTCCCCAGCTTGAGCAGCAACAAAATGAACAACATAACCAGTAACAACAGCGTTTTCAACGCACCACTAGCACAAGTCAACAACAACAATCTTTGCCTGTAAATAAACAACAACATCACAGATCCAATACAATGCAAAACAACCATAACGCCCAGCTAACGTATAGCCAAGTAACGCGAGGAAACAACCTTCACTCACAAGCTCGTAATCCAGCAGAAACGCCTACAGCTCGAGCAGCAGCAATTACAACACATCCAGCAACAACATCACCAGCCACTCCAGAACACACCCAGCACTAAGCAACAAAAGTCCCTCCCTACACATCAACACCCCAATAACCCGCAGCAACAACGTTTTCCAATACAGATCCAGCATGAGTCAAAAATAGGCAGTCAACTTGAACGTACCCTGCAACAAACCACACTCATGATGGATAAGATGAGCAACATAATGGAACTGCTTATAAATCTTCTGCAAACATTAGTTTCTAACAAAATAACTAGCCACTAATTACAACAATGAAACGGCTAACAAATAACATTCCTAATGTTTACCAACAGCAATATAGCAACTCGTTTAAAACTGCTTATTCAAATGCCAACGGAGTGCATAACAAACTCCTTAATCGAATTATCTAAACGTAATGCGTTTGAATAAAACTGATATGCTAACAAGCGCTCATTATGCCATAACAATGGCAATATCAATTTCTACATACTTTTTACAGTGGACGCTTTGAAAACTTATAATAAGCGGAACTTATATATACATACACTCTATGTACAATGCGTATTCTACATTCTATCGAATTCACAAGGAGCATGCTTTCTTGTTTTCAATAACATAACACTCGTCACATGACGTTAGAAAATTACGTACAAAGTCATATATAATTAATAAATATAACCCATATACATTGGGCCTCGATTTACACTGCTACATTAATCGCAAACAGCGTTTACGGAAAACTGGTGTTTACTGCATCGGTTCCCTATACGAGCGATAGCATAACTGTATGCAGAATCATGATTTAAATCAGCAACTACAGCGCACGATGCAGTCAGGGTGATGGCCATCCAGTCCAGGAACACACTCTTCGCAACACGTGCGCATCAGCAGCTCATGGGAAGCAGCAATACTGAGTGCAAATTTTAAATTTGCATGCCATCTGCAACTGCAGCCTGCAACCCATGGAGCAGCCACAAATCCGGAGTACTCAGCTATAGCCTCAGCTCCATCTATTAATTTAAAATTCTTTTATATATTTACAGCAACAACTTTTAGCACGCAGTCAACCACAAAACTAAAATCAGCCTTGGGCTGACCAGCACCAGCGTTTACATCACAGCAACTCACCTGAACACATCCCTCACGGCTTATACAATCGCTGTCGAAATCCATTCATGGCACCTTGTGTGATCCAGCGTTTTCCAGCAATATAACCAACACGGTACTTCTGCATCAACTGCCCAGGCCACAACGTGAAGAACAACCACTAATTATGATGATCCAGCAACAGCTTCAGCTCCATATAAATTGCAGTCCACAACCGGCAAATCAAAAATTGTGTTTATATGTTTCCAGCACACACGCTTAGCACGCATATAAATTACAAAACTCGAATCAGCTCTGGCTGACCAGCAACCAGCGCTTACAACTACAGCAACTCACCTGACTACATCCTCATGGTCCTTACAGTTGACATCCAAACTCCATTATGGCCACCTTGTGTGATCCAGCGGCGTTCCAGTCATCCATCCTCACTGCGATTCTCAGAGTTTTTCCCAGCAACGCACTTAACATCGATGTGCGCCTTAGCTGCCCAGGAAAACGCAGCAACACTGAGTGCATGCCATCTTCCACATCAGCCTGAAACCCAGAGAGCATCTTAAAAGCTGCACAATTAAAATCCGTCATCACTAATTAATCGTTCACCATAACCAATTCACATGCTTGTTTACCTTTTTGCCACTGCCCGTATTGTGTGACCAGACAGCAGATACAATCAAATTGCCAACCACAGCTGATACAACGTTTACCAAACACATGTAGCAACTAACTAGCCAGTGACAGCTGATGCATAGCTGTTTACCTCTGCCTGATACGGCACCGTTTATCAAATTCAAACTTTTATTATTTATAAGTTTACTCTATCCAATACGTTTAATAACGATATTAATGTTACATTAATGCTAAATAATAATGCTTACGTTTACGCAAATTCTGCTGTTGTGTTGTGATGTTTTACACACACACAGCTTTTAATTTAATTTACATTTAATTTATTTATATACAACAACCCTAGGTCCATAACTATTCACATGATGTTGCTAGTTTTAAAGTAATGAGTTGAATAAAAACGGCGCATCAGTCGATGTTAGCCTCCATTGTGCATATACGCACCCACACCAACACACCAAACACACCAAAAACAAAAAACCAAACCACACCAAAACACCAAAAAACACCAAAAAAAAAAGACAATTCAATTTAAAAAGTTATAAACTAAAGTGAATACCAATTAATTAAACAAATTAATTGTTTAAATGTTTTAATGTGTGAACTGTTATGTATCGTTTTACCATGTGTAAAATGTTATATGTGTGAAAGTACGAGCATATTAATTCTGCAAACGCCACGTTGCCACACACGCATACATTATTGTTATTAACTAATGTTATGTGCTGTTTAATGGTCATAAACTTTTGTTTTTCACCATGCCAGGAGTGGCACGAAGGGGTAGGAAAATGTCTGATCATCGCCGACTTATGTCGCTCTCGCCCTCACAGGCGAAGCTACAAATTCCCGTTCATTGCGGTACTTTGCCGCAGCAAATTAACGCTCAGGAGAAGTTAACTGTTAATGCAGCTGGGCTCTCACCAAAAAGTAAAGAGAGCGCAAAGAAGACGACGGATAGTTCAACGACCACCAACACTTCAACTACCGTTTCCGAAACTCTCACTACAATTAATGCAGCCACTACTACAAGTAATACTGTTCCCACTTTTACCAATACCAGCTCAACTGCTGACGTGCAAGACAAATGCACTGCACAATTGCTCCAAAACTGCAGTAGTCAAAGCGGAGTGTCTCTGAATACGCCTAACACTGATGTTAAGGTTGTTGATTCTGACATATCCTCTGACTGCTCAGCTTACACAGACCTTGAGTCTGATATTGCAATTGACAGCCAATCAGATGATCTTGATGCTGATACGTTAAGGGCATTAACTGCAAGCTTGCGCACAGTCACTGCCAAACTGTATTTGCGTTTTCCCAAAAAACGTAAATCAAAAATGCCAAAACACAAACTCAAAGAGTTTGCGCCATTAACTCGGATGGAAGTGAGCCCGGATGAGAATATGGATACTGATGTGAGCATAAGTGAGGCTGAAATCGACGTTAACACAGCAACAACAGTTCAAGAATGTACAATTAAGCGCCAAAATACCTTCGATCTTCTTGCCAACTGTCGATGAGATCCAACCCATCATCGACCAGATCAGTCTTATTGCGGCTGCAAATAAATTTTCCATTAAATGTCTGCAGGGGGGTGGACTTAGAATTTAGTGTAGTGACCTGTCTACATACAACTCTATTCTTTATCACCTTAGAAGAGATGGCACTCAACTCCATACACACCAACTGAGAGCTGAGCGCGGGTATCGGATAGTAATACGTAATCTCCACTGCTCCACCCCAACTGACCTAGTTCGCTCACAACTAGGACATCTGGGATTTGTCACTCGTTACATTAGCGGAATGAAGCATCGTTTCTCTGGTAAGCCAATCAATATGTTTGAAGTAGAACTTGTGCCCAAACTGGACGGCACAAACGAAAACGTTTTAAAGATAACACAACTTGGTGGCCAAGATGTCTCGATTGAGAGGCAAATGCGGAAACTGGATCCTGTCCAGTGCCATAGGTGTCAGGCCTTTGGCCACACCAAGAACTATTGCCGTAGACCTTTTGTCTGCCTAAAGTGTGCAGGCAGCCATGCCACTACCACCTGTGCTAAACCCAGGACCACAAAAGCCACCTGTGCAAACTGCAAAGGTGAGCATATTGCCAGTTACAAGGGTTGCCCTTCATACAAATATGAAAGGGAAACCAAAAAACAGCAACAATCTCGGCCAGTGACTCAACAACAACAACACCAATCTTATGTGAAGCAAAGCAACAATATCATACGGCCAACTTAGAGTCAAAAAAGTCCCCAGCCTGAGCAGCAACAAAAAGAACAACATAACCAGCAACAACAGCGTTTTCAACGCACCACTAGCACAAGTCAACAACAACAATCTTTGCCTGTAAATAAACAACAACATCAGAGATCCAATACAATGCAAAACAACCATAACGCCCAGCTAACGTATAGCCAAGTAACGCTAGGAAACAACCTTCACTCACAAGCTCGTAATCCAGCTGCCACCCACCTTGATAACTTCCAGAAACGCCTACAGCTCGAGCAGCAGTAATTACAACACACCCAGCAACAGCATCAGCAGCCACTCCAGAACACACCCAGCACTAAGCAACAAAAGTCCCTCCCTACACATCAGCGCTCATTATGCCATAACAATGGCAATATCAATTTCTACATACTTTTTACAGTGGACGCTTTGAAAACTTATAATAAGCGGAACTTATATATACATACACTCTATGTACAATGCGTATTCTACATTCTATCGAATTCACAAGGAGCATGCTTTCTTGTTTTCAATAACATAACACTCGTCACATGACGTTAGAAAATTACGTACAAAGTCATATATAATTAATAAATATAACCCATATACATTGGGCCTCGATTTACACTGCTACATTAATCGCAAACAGCGTTTACGGAAAACTGGTGTTTACTGCATCGGTTCCCTATACGAGCGATAGCATAACTGTATGCAGAATCATGATTTAAATCAGCAACTACAGCGCACGATGCAGCCAGGGTGATGGCCATCCAGTCCAGGAACACACTCTTCGCAACACGTGCGCATCAGCAGCTCATGGGAAGCAGCACTACTGAGTGCAAATTTTAGATTTGCATGCCATCTGCAACTGCAGCCTGCAACCCATGGAGCAGCCACAAATCCGGAGTACTCAGCTATAGCCTCAGCTCCATCTACTTGCAGTCCACAACCTGCAAATTTAAAATTCTTTTATATATTTACAGCAACAACTTTTAGCACGCAGTCAACCACAAAACTAAAATCAGCCTTGGGCTGACCAGCACCAGCGTTTACATCACAGCAACTCACCTGAACACATCCCTCACGGCTTATACAATCGCTGTCGAAATCCATTCATGGCACCTTGTGTGATCCAGCGTTTTCCAGCCTCCAGCGTTTTCCAGCAATATAACCAACACGGTACTTGTGCATCAACTGCCCAGGCCACAACGCGAAGAACAGCCACTAATTATAATGATCCAGCAACAGCTTCAGCTCCATATAAATTGCAGTCCACAACCTGCAAATCAAAAATTATGTTTATATGTTTCCAGCACACACGCTTAGCAGCGGCGTTCCAGTCATCCATCCTCACTGCGATTCTCAGAGTTTTTCCCAGCAACGCGCTTAACATCGATGTGCGCCTTAGCTGCCCAGGAGAACGCAGCAACACTGAGTGCAAATTGAGATTTGCATGCCATCTTCCACATCAGCCTGAAACCCAGAGAGCATCTTAAAAGCTGCACAATTAAAATCCGTAATCACTAATTAATCGTTCACCATAACCAATTCACATGCTTGTTTACCTTTTTGCCACTGCCCGTATTGTGTGACCAGACAGCAGATACAATCAAATTGCCAACCACAGCTGATACAACGTTTACCAAACACATGTAGCAACTAACTAGCCAGTGACAGCTGATGCATAGCTGTTTACCTCTGCCTGATACGGCACCGTTTATCAAATTCAAACTTTTATTATTTATAAGTTTACTCTATCCAATACGTTTAATAACGATATTAATGTTACATTAATGCTAAATAATAATGCTTACGTTTACGCAAATTCTGCTGTTGTGTTGTGATGTTTTACACACACACAGCTTTTAATTTAATTTACATTTAATTTATTTATATACAACAACCCTAGGTCCATAACTATTCACATGATGTTGCTAGTTTTAAAGTAATGAGTTGAATAAAAACGGCGCATCAGTCGATGTTAGCCTCCATTGTGCATACACGCACCCACACCAAAATGTGAAGCGAAGCAAGAACATCATACGGCCAACGTACAGTCAAAAAATTCCCCAGCTTGAGCAGCAACAAAAAGAAAAAACATAACCAGCAACAACAGCGTTTTCAACACACCCCTAGCACAAGTCAACAACAACAATCATTGCCCGTAACTAAACAACAACATCAGAGATCCAATACAATGCAAAACAACCATAACGCCCAGCTAACGTATAGTCAAGTAACGCGAGGAAACAACTTTCACTCACAAGTTCGTAATCCAGCTGCCACCCACCTTGGTAACTTCCAAAAACGCCTCCAACTCGAGCAGCGGCAAATACAACACACCCAGCATCAACACCCCAATAACCTGCAGCAACAACGTTTTCCAACACAGATCCAGCATGAAACAAAAATAGGCAGCTAACTTGAAGATAAGATGTGCAGCATAATGGAACTTCTTATAAATCTCCTGCAATTACTAGTTTCAAATAAGAACAACCAGCCACTTAGAACAACAGCAAATCTGCCAACAAACAACATTCCTAATGTTTTTATACAAACAGACCGTACCTTACCCACTGCAATATAGCAACTCGTTTAAAACTGCCTATTGAAATGCTGACGGAGTGCATAACAAACTCCAAAAAAGCGAATCATATATGTACATACATTCTACTTATAATGGTATTTTATATACTATCCAATTTACAAGGAGATGCTCAGCACACTCTCTTGTTTTCAAAAACACAACTCGTCATATATGTTACATTTTATAAACTTGCGTACAAATTCTTCATATATTATCAAAATACGACCCATACATTCTTCTTCGATTCACGCTGCTAGTACTCAGCTATACACGGAGTACTCAGCTATAGCCTCAGCTCCATCTTCTTGCAGTCCACAACCTGCAAATTTAAAATTATTTTTATATATTTCCAGCATAAACGTCTAGAACACAAAAAACTACAATCAGCCTTGGGCTGACCAGCACCAGCGTTTACATCACAGCAACTCACCTGAACATATCCCTCACGGCAATCGTCGCCGAATTATATTCTTGGCACCTTGTGTGATCCAGCGTTTTCCAGTCTCCAGCGTCTTCCAGCGTTTTCCAGCAATTCAACCAACACGGTACTTGCGCATTAATTGTCCAGACTACAACGTGAAGAACAGCCACTATACAGGATGATCCAGCAACAGCTTCAGCTCCATATAAAATGCAGTCCATAACCTGCAAATCCAAAATTCTGTTTATATATTTCCAGCACACACGCCTAGCACGCATAAACCACATAACTCAAATCAGTCTTGGGCTGACCAGCACAAGCGCTTACAAGTACAGCAACCCACCTGACTACATCCCTATGTTCCATGCAGTTGTCATCCAAAAATTCCATCATTGCTACTTTGTGTGATCCAGCGGCGTTTTCAGTCATCCACCGATGTGAGCCTTAGCTGCCCAGGAGAACGCACCAACACTGAGTGCAAATTGAGATGTGCATGCCATCTTCTACACCAGCCTGCAACCCAGAGAGCATCTTAAAACCTGCATAATTAAAATTCGTCATCACTAATTAATCATCACCACAACTACAAATTACATGCATGCTTACCTTTTTGCCACTGCTCGTACTGTGTGACCAGACAGCAGATACAATCAAATACAACGGTTACCAAACACATGTAGCAACTAACTAGCCAGTGACAGCTGACACATAGCTGTTTACCTCTGCCTGATATGGCACCGTTCATCAAATTGAAATTTATATCTTTAAGTTTATTCTATCCAATACGTTAAACAACAATATTAATGTTACCTTAATGCTAAATAATAATGTTTATGTTAACGCAAATTCTGCTGTTGTGTTGTGGTGTTCTACACAAACACAGCTTTTAATTTATTTTAATTTTATATATAAAACCTAGTTCCATAACTATTCACATAATGTTGCTAAAATAAGAGTAATGTGTTGAATAAAGAACGGCGCATCAGTTTGATGTTAGCCTCCATTGTGCATACACGCACCCACATCAAAAAAAACTTCCCCTATATCCCTCTACGCCTAACTAGACCTCGCTATTCGAATATTGTTAACCAATTTATACCAATGAGCCAAAGACACCAACCTCCACAACCAAAGGTGTAGTACTCATCGCGACCACGAGCTCCTTTCATTGGTCCTAGGAATCACTTATATTACCTCGAACTAGAAAGAGATTCTATTAGAGAGAAGAAAAAACAGGAAGAAATTGCAAAACAGAAGACTATCCAGAAAATGAACGAACAAGTTCAAGCAGAAACAAGAGCTTCAATCGAAAGAGATAGAACCTGTCTGGAAAACTTGGCTAAAAATCTTAGACCTAAGACAACGCCTGAATCAATTGATCAAGAAGCCATTAAACGACGTGAACGTTACCTAGAACTCTTAAGAATATTTGACTGCAGGCAACAGATATGTACTCTCTATCCACCAGTACCTTCTCCTCCCCCTCAAGAAAACAGTTTGGTTACTCCTTCACCACCAGAGAACAGCTTGGAAACTGGAATATTAGCCATCATTGCTTCTCCCAATTCAACTCTAACTGGAAGCCATTCAAAAACCGACTAAACACCTAAAACAACATATTACTTACCTTAGTAATTACCTATATACTTACCTTAAATACTTACCTTAATTCTTAACTTAAAATCTTATCTTAAATACTTACCTTAAGTACTTACTTTAAAATACTTGTCTCAAACACTTTATTTAAAATATTTATCTTAATTACTTACCTTAATAACTTACCTTAAATATTTACCTTAGTACTTTCTTTAATACCTACCTTAATTACTTACCCTAATTACTTACTTAATTACTTACCTTCAACACTTACTTACATAACTTCGCTCACCTGACATATCCCTTTGTTACGGTACTCTAATTTATTTATTTATTTTTACATTATAAACCAACGCCTACACTGTTAAAAAATTCACAAAAAATTTATTTTTGAAATATTGTATGAATAAAGTTGTTCATTTCATCCAACATCACAGGAGCCTATGACATTTCATAAGCATATCTGTGATGCTGGAAATGAAATGAAATCAATTGTAGCACAGGCTCTGTGCGAACATATCAAAAAAAAAATAAAATCATGTCAACGGCGAACCTCCCAAAAAACAACACTGCAACTGAGTTAATGCATACTGACTGTATTTTGCCCACAGAATGGGACCCTCCAAATATGGACAACCATAGCTTCAACACTGCCAATGAGAGTACCCATTATGAATAGTCCTCCCAGTAATATTAATGATAACAGCATTCCTCCCAGCTCGCCCATTACCGTGCCAACTCATAATGAACCCACTTCAGTTGGGAATATCAACGCCACTGCTAGCATTCAAACAACCGAAAATATAGCAACACCCCTAGAATTGCTTACTGGAATGCCAACGGTGTGCGCAACAAACTCCTTTAACTGGAAGCTTATATACTACGCCACAAGATTGATGCCATAATGGTTACCGAAACCAGATTACCCAACACGTCTGCTGGCATAAATACACTCCAGGTGGATGGCTTTACCACCTATACGGCCACACACCCGCACAACTACAGAAGTAGAGGAGTTTCTATTCTAATCAGACAAGGGATCAAGCACATTGCCTTACCACCAAATGAACTACCTTACTTGCAATGTGCACCAATTGCTATCAGGCCTAACACTGACACTCACCAATCCATAATCGTTGCTCCAATATATTGGATGCCACAACATACTTGGTCTACGCATCATTTTAAAAAGCTTTTCAAACATATAGATGATCTACATGACAACTCCTGCTTTGTGCTCTGTGGCGATTGGAACGCCAAACATTCCTGGTGGGGTTGCACACGTGGTAAGGCTATGATGGAGTGAATCCATAACAGCAATCGGTACAATGTACTAACCACTGGATGGGCGACGCATTTTCCCTATGATACGAGGAAAAAGCCATCTGCAATAGACTTCGCGGTAACAGGTGGTATTCTTTCTGATCGGATAAGAACGTTTTCCACAGTCGACCTTGATTCGGATCACCTCCCAATTCAAGCATATATTGGTACTGGCAGACTTAGCTTCACTGCAGCAGCCGACTGCTTCCAAAAAATTCAAATATCAAATTGTTTCACGATTTCTTAAAACAACGAATTCCACTAAATACTGAAATTAAATCGGGACCTGATGTTGAAGACGCCATAGATATCCTTACAAAAAACATACACAATGCAGCTGAAGCAGTTGCACCATGTCTAAACCGTCACCACAACTACCTTCAATATATTCCTGACAGGCAGACACTTAATCTCTTGAAACTGAAGCAACATCTCAAAATAAATATGCTAGGCCTGCGTACCCCTGCTGCAAAGAAAAAATATAGGCAAATTCAAAATCGCCTCAGAAAAGCACTACGTTTTAGCAAGTCCACGTAAATGAATAAACTTTTTGAACAAATTGACACTTATGATCATTACAAAGGGCAAAAACTATGGAAACACAAAACATGCTTGCAATTAACGCACTTCCTGTGAACAAAACACCAGGCATGGATAATATCAATAATCATGTCATTCAATCATTGCCCCAAAAAGCTATTATATCCCTGGCACTTATATATAACAGTATACTTAGATTTTTTGCACTTTCCTCGCCAGTGGAAGAGTGCGTCAATAAATATGATACTACAGCCTGGCAAGAGCAGTGACAATATGTCTTCCTACCGCCCAATAAGTCTTCTATCTGGCTTTTCAAAAATTTTTGCTAGCGCCAATTTGGCAATATGCCCTGCCAATCTCTGGCCTCGAACACACAGTTTCATCGAATTGAAGTTGCGCAAAACAAATTGGTACGAAAAACCATGAACGCTCCATGGTTCACAAGAAACCAGACGCTTCGAGACAGATTAAATATAAAGGTCCCTGAAGAAGTTTGCCAGCTCTGTAGTGGAAAACTGGCTGTCTCTCTCCTCAATCATCCAAACGTGGAAGCGTGTAAACTCATCTTCCAGCCCTTTGTGTCACAGCGCCTACGCCGTCCCAGATACTTGCAGCAACTTAACAACCATATTTTACCTTTGCAGCAGCAACAAGCACAGCTGCCTTCAAATCTTAGTGAAAACTTACCTACGTTGCTTAGGCTTCAACATGAAGAAGAAGCAGAGTGACTTGCTTCCATACCACAACAACCTCGTCGCCCACCTTTACTGCCAGAAGGAAGATTCTGCGAATCCATCATAAACGAATTACGACGCAGACATCGAAGTGGCCTCATAACACGGAAACGGCTCTTAGAAGTTATCCAACATCAGGCACCAATAATCCAAGAACTGATCTTACCTGATCTTTGTGTGCAAAGTCGCAATCAACAAACAACAAACGCTAATACACAACAGGCTTCTACAAGTGAACAACCTTGTCATACAAACTCATTGCCTGCACCACGATTTTCCTGCACCCTTATCAACCTACTAAGACGGAGCTATGAGAGAGGCTACGTTGCTCGTCATATCCTTCTACAAAGGATCCAAGACCAACCAACAGTAGTTCAGGAACTTATCCTTCCTGACCTCCGTCTTAAGCGACTTGAACGACAACTCACGGCTCAAATGAGCTATAATGCTGAACAACACAGCATGGCCAGCCTGAGACTTCGCCTAGAACAGGACTTGGACGAGACGATTTTATAGGACTGATGCAATATGTTTTACCCACAGCAACACAGCAATATAGCAACTCTTTTAAAACTGCTAATTCAAATGCCAACGGAGTGCATAACAAACTCCTTAATCTTATTATCATAATATTAACGTAATGCGTTTGCAAACAACTGATAGGTCTACAAGCGCTCATGATGCCATAATAATGACTGGCATTATCAATTTCTGCATTTATGTCCGTTTACATTGGCCGCTTCGAAAACTTCAAGCAAGCGTATTACATTCTACGAACAATGATATTTCATATTCTATCCAATCTACAAGGAGATACTCAGCATGCTCTCTTGTTTTCAAAAACAACAATTGTCATATATTTTATAAAATTACGGACAAATTGGTCATATATATTGTTTAAAAAGACAACCCATACATTGGGCTTCAATTTACACTGCTAAATTAATCGCAAACAGCAAGTACTCAACAACTGGTGTTTACGGCATCGGTTCCCTATACGAGCGATAGTACAACTGCATGCAGAATCATGATTTTAATCTGCAACTACAGCGCATTATACAGCCAGGGTGAAGTTCAAACAGTCCAGGATACACACTCTTCGCCACACGTGCGCCTCAGCAGCTCATGGAAAGCAGCAATACTGAGTGCAAGTCTATGATTTGCATGCCATCTGCAATTGCAGCCTGCAACCCAGAGAGCAGCCACAAATTCGGAGTTTTCAGCTACGGCCTCGGCTCCATCTACTTGCAGTCCACAACCTGCAAATTTTAAATTCTTTTTATATATTTCCAGCACAAACGTTTTCCAGCATAAACGTTTAGCCTGGCCTTTGGCTGGCCAGCGCCAGCGTTTACACCACAGCAACTCACCTGAACACATCCCTCACGGTCCATACAATCTTCATCGAATTCCACACATGGCACATTGTGTGTTTTCCAGCCTCCAGCGTTTTCCAGCAATACAGCCGACACGGCACTTGCGCATTAACTGTCCAGACCACAACGTGAAGAACAGCCACTAATCAGGATGATCCAGCAACAGCTTCAGCTCCATTTAAAATGCAGTCCATAACCTGAAAATCCAAAATTCTGTTTATATATTTCCAGCACACACGCCTAGCACACATAAACCACAAAACTCAAATCAGTCTTGGGCTGACCAGCACCAGCGTTTACAACTACAGCAACTCACCTGACTACATCCCTATGTTCCATACAGTCGTCATCAAAATTCCATCATGGATACCCTGTGTGATCCAGCGGCGTTTCCAGTCATCCATCACCTCACTGCGTCTCCCAAAGTCTTTTCCCAGCAGCACACTAAACACCGATATACGCCTTAGCTGCCCAGGAAAACGAAGCAACACTGATTGCAAATTGAGATTTGCATGCCATCTTCTATACCAGCCTGCAACCCAGAGAGCATATTAAAATCTGCATAACTAAAATCCGTCATCACTAATTAATCGTTCACTACAAATACAATTTACATGCTTGTTTACCTTTTTACCACTGCCCGTATTGTGTGACCAGACAGCAGATACAATCAAATTGCCAACCACAGCTGATACAACGTTCACCAAACACATGTAGCCACTAACTGATCTGGCAACTGCCAGTGACAGCTGACACATAGCTGTTTACCTCTGATTGATACGGCACCGTTTATCTACTTCGTTTAACAAGAATAATAATATTACTTTAATGCTAAATAATAATGTTTACGTTTATGTAAATTCTGCTGTTGTGTTGTGATGATTTACACACACACAGCATTTAATTTATTTTATATATAAACAGATTGAGCAGCAACAAAAAGAACAACATAACCAGCAACAACAGCCACTCCAGCACACACCTAGCACTAAGCAACAAAGGTCCCTCCCTATACATCAACACCCCAATAACATGCAGCAACAGCTTTTTCCAACACATATCCAGCATGCGTCAAAACATACTTGAACATACCCTGCAACAAACCGCACTCATGATGGATAAAATGATCAGCATAATGGAACTGCTTATAAATCTCCTGCAAACATTAGTTTCTAACAAAATAACCAGCCACTAATTACAATAATGAATCTACCAACAAATAACATTCCTAATGTTTACCAACAGTAATGTTGGAGTTATTCCCTGGTAGTTGGGACACAATTATATATTATCCGGCTCGAATGCCCGGCTTGTTCACTTTTGTTATGAACCGGCTGTTCCTTCCCAACACTGTATCGATAGCTAGCTGGCAAATCGGTCACTCAGGGATGGATAAGACCTGGATACAGTGCTGGCCGGTGTAACAATAAATTTATATTTTTCTTTACGAATAACTAACAAAAACTAATGGGTGAAAATCAAATCTCTACAGCTTCGGACAATTATTGGACATACAAAGGTAAAAAGGTGGAAACATTTACCCCCAATACTGCCCTCCCTACCTATGAGTCGGCATGTTTGCATTTGATTGCCGACCCCCTATAACACAGTACTATCAACAACAACTTACCCCGACATCAACACACAATCGTCCCACCCACACATAAATAACACCGCCCACGCCCTGAGATTAAGAGTCTCATGCTCTACCGACTGAGCTAGTCGTGCATAGATCCAACGCTCGGGGGTTACTGCTTGAGATCCTTGGCGTGGAACACCCCCAGCGGATTTCCCTGAAGTGTCTCCAGCTCATATAGACAACGTCCTACTGGCCTCACTTGGTGTAACGGCGGCAGAACTTCGCGTTGAGGTTCTTCGCGAAGTCACTCAACACGAAATTACGCTTATACACCTCCTGCCCTGCCGTGTATTGTACGTCCCGTGCCTTCAGGTCATACTGCCTCGCTGATTTCTCATACGCCCGGTGTAGCGTCTCTTGGATGCGAGCCCGGTATATTTGCTGCTTCGCTGACCTCTCTAAGGACTTGATAGCCGTGTCGCTAACATCGCCAAACCTCCTGGCTAGGCTATACTCGCTGCCGTGACTCAACATGTGCTGTCCGAACAATGCGAAATATGGAGAGGTTCCGGTCGCAGAGTGCACTGCACTTCGCAACGCCATCGCGATCTCGGGCAACGCCTCGTCCCACACCGTCTGGTCTGCGACAATATGTACTCGTATTGCTGCCAACACCGACTGGTTAACACGTTCGGACGCGTTCGCTTGCGGGGCATAGTTCCCGGTGCGACAGTGCTTTCTCCCGTAATTTTCTAGCATCGCTCCAAACTCCTGTGATGACCGCTGCCGCTGTTGTCTTCGGTATCGCCTTTAGCCAGACAAATTTGCTAAAATGGTCTAGTACCACTAGAATGTTGGCGTTACCCTGGCGAGAACGTGGGTACCTGCCCAAGAAATCCAAATATAGCTTTTGCATCGGCCGCTCCGTCACCATCCCTTGCCCATCTTCGGCCTTGCAATCTGTGTGCTGTGTTTGGTTTCTTTTCAGACTTCGCACTCGAGCACGTGCGTTCGTACTTGCACTGCCATCCTCGGCCAGAAGTAGAATTGGCGCAGCCTTGCCAATGTTCGGGCTATGCCTCCGTGCACCCCCTTAACTCCGTCGTGCGCCTGGTTAACTAGTGTGTTAGTTAGGGATTCCGGAATCCATAGCTTCCAAAGGAACTCCTCGCTATCGTCTCGCGCGAACTGGGACTTCTTGAAGAGTAGGCCGTCCTCAATCCGGAGATCAGGAAAACGCTCCGATTCTTCGCGCACTAATGCCAACCGACTCAGGTACTCCACGCTCTCAAGGCTGTCGTCTCGAACTCGAGCAAGTTGAGCTCTTCCACCTCACACTGTCGAGAAAGCATATCGGCTCCACGTTCTCCTTTCCTTTACGGTGTTCGATTTGAAAATCAAACGCCTGTAGCGCTAGGGACCATCTCGCCAGTCTTCCACTCAGGTCTTTGAGTGACATTAGCCACTACAAGCTCGAATGATCCGTAATGACCGTGAACGGCATTAGCTCCACGTATGGCCTAAATCGCTCTATCGCCTTCACCGCTGCGAGGCACTCCTTCTCCGTTACGCTATAATTGAACTGGGCTCCACGCAGCTTCGCTGAAAAGAATGCAATGGGTAGATCTGCACCCTCGTCGTCACGCTGAAAGAGAACTGCACCAATTCCCAGGTGGCTTGCATCGCACTGGATGAAATAGGGCCGGCTAAAATTTGGGTGCACTAAGACCGGCTCACAAGTAAGTACCTTCTTCAACTTATGGAATGCCTCGACTGCTTCAACCGACATTTCAAACTTCTTGCCGATTTTAAGGCAATCAGTTAGCGGCGCAGAAAGGCTCGAGAAATCTCGGATGAATCGCCTGTACCAACCTGCAGTTCCCAAAAATCTCCTTAGTTGCTTAGTTGTTCTCTGGACGGGAATCTGGACTAATGCTTCCACCTTGCTCGGATTCGTTCGCAGAGCTCCGTCACCAACAATGTGTCCTAAGTACCTCAGAAATTTGAAGCAAAACTTCGATTTCTGCAAGCCGATGGTCAGATTGGCCTCCTTTAAGCACTGTGCTACCTCCTTCAACAGCTGCACATGCTTCCCCCCTTCGGCAAAGATCCGGGCTCTTGCATTTTCGTACGCGACTCGGTGCGCTTCAACCGGCAATCGTGACTTTGGCCTTGGCAAGGGCACGCTGTTGGCTTTCCTAAAAATATCCTTAACTACCATGCGATCCTTACTGCTACTTTTTAATCCTAACGTATCAGGTGGAGAGGATTTTAATGATTTCTCAACTGTGGCATTGAGCGCGACTCCTCTGTTCACGTCGAGCTCTGCATCACGTTTCCCAAACGACATTTTGGGCATTTGGGCACTACCACTCCTGGATGTCCACATTTATAGCAAAATATGTTTCTCACCGTGGGTTCGCACTCCCAATAAGTATGCCCTCGCTGGGCACAGTTCCAGCACGTAATCGCGTAGTGGTCGCCGCTACCGCCTTTAGGCCGGTTCAGTGCCTTAACTGCCTCATCTGGTGCAACCTCTGCAGTGTCTTTTTCCTCCTCATGGAACGCCTCGTTCACTTGGAAACGGTCTCTAGTCCTACCGGCTGATTCCGCTGTGGTCTGGTTTCTCGACCCATGTGAAGACAACATTCTCTTAGCGTAATGGAATTCTTCACACAGTCTCTCCAAGTCGGTGATCCACATAGGATAGATGATCCGCGAGATACCGTCCCGTGTATTTACCTTCACGATCCTGATCAGGTCGTGGTCGCTGACGGTTACCTCCAATCTCGACCTGAGATTAAACATGGCCTGGAGATAATCGTCGATGCTCTCTCCAGGAAGTTCGACATTCGCGTCTGAAATCGCTGTTTCAGCGCGTACCGCAGATTCGGCCAGTCTGTTGCCTCATTCGTCCTGCGGAACATCCAATACCAATCTTTCGCGCGTCCCTCAACCAGCGTGTGAAAGTCCCGCAGGACATCCGCCCACGGCACCTGGTAGGTCTGCCTTAGTTGATCCAGCCTGAAGATAAATTCGCCGACTGGCATTCCAGAAGGGCTGGCATCAAAAGCGAGACCCCATCGACGCATCGGGATCTTCTCGGGTCTGGACTCGGTCGAATTGAATGACCTACGCATGGGCCTCGCCTACGCGATCCAGAACTCCCATGCTGATATGCTCGCGCTGCTCGGCTTCCAGAGCGCGGCTGTCGAACCAGAATCCCTGTGCAGCTGGAGGGTTGCGCTGAGGCTCCTCACGATCAGGCGGTGGTGCTGCGTTCTGTCCGGGCGGTGGGCGAACAGTTGGCTGAGTCTCTCTCGGCACTGACAGATGTGTATACAGGCTGCTTCCTCGGATTGCCTCCATATACTCCATCATCTCACGCATAGTTTTTCCTTGGAGCTCGGCCATTCCCGTCGCCATAACGGCCTGGAAAGTTTCCCGCGCCTCCGCCAGAGCTGAATTTATCGCGGCTTTCAGCTCACTTTGTAAATCCGGTGGAGCTGGCTGCTCCTGTGCCGTCCTTGCGCAGCTGCGTTTTGGCACTGCTCCTGCTGTTGGACTACTGCTCCTGCCTCCGAGATATCCATTTCCTCTCGTGGCGACTTGTGGTTAGATGTGATGTCCGTTTGTGGTTTTCGAGCTTGGGATGTCGAACGAGTGACAGGAGCCCTTAATTTGTAACGTTTGTTATTTTCATCATTAAAAGTTTTATCGCAATTTGTTCTTGACAAATTTGTCGCTTGCGATAAAATGCATAAATAACAGCTTTGATGCTGCAATGCTCTTTTTCTCTCAGTAGTGAGATTGCTTCCAGAGCTTAGGAGTTAATCACAGCTAACTTCATACTCTCCAATGGAAAGCTCTGGAAAGAACGACTATAAAAAGTGCATGCGTATTAGATCGCTCTCTTCTTTTTGTTCAGTCTGCTAATTGTCACGCCGGACCGTCGAGTCGCGAGCTGAAAAATTTTAAAAACGTGATCGCAAGGCACAAGTTGGTGCACCGAGAAAAAAAAATGTTAAAAGAAAAAAAAACGGAAATAAAACGATCGATCGCTAATAATAAAATACACTACAGTGCCAAATTAAACCATAATTAAGAACAAAAAACTATACGAAGTTATCGACCAGAACACGTGCACGACATGAGCTAATGGCCATGACCTATAAGTGACCTTAACCTTAAAGACACAACCACATCACCATGCGTTTGTCAACGCAGGTTTAGAAGTATCGGTCTATTATATTATTGGACCAAATCCCGTCCCGAATTTCGTTCAGTGCATCCCCGCAGTCAATCGCAGTTCTGCCAAGAGCAAGCGCAATTTTCGTGCTCTTCGCCCTTGCATGGCCTGCTCAGTCCATAAAAGCCTCGGAGCAGCTTCTCTAGTTCGTATCCAAAGAGAAGGCAACAACCCAGGAAGATCAGCAGTTTAAAAAAATCATATATACAAAGACTTTAAGTTATAAGTATTTTTTTTAAACAATGTATTAGTTTATAGATGTTAATGGGTTAATACAGTTAATGAGTGCAGTGCAAAATTACATTAACAAAGAGAAAACGATCCCCTCTTCGCGAACACAGGTAGCTCTCTCTTAATCTGTATGTAGAGCACATGTATATATATATATGTATATCTGCGTTCTCTGTATTCGATATGCATAATTATTAGACCACAGCTGATTAGAAAATGTGTAAAGTGACAAGAATAATTTCAATTAACAAAAACAAACACAAAATTAACATCAAAAGCAACGATGGACTCTCTCGCTGGAAGGCCTTTCATCGTCGGAGCAGTACATATGTAAGTACATAAAAGCTATAAAGAAGCAACTCTCTTTTATTGTTTCTTTGACATGTTCTAATCACAGCTGTGTATTTATTGGTCACCTTGAATTAAATTACAATTAGAGCGATGAATTTTGTTAATAAAACTAATTGCAGAACAAATAAATAGTAAAAGAATAAAAACACAAAAAAAAAAACAGTTTACTGACCCTTCCCTTATTTAATTTAAACGGGATCGTTTCCTTAACTGTTTTTGCAGCGCACACATGAAGTAAAGAGTAATCATAACCCAAATAGTTATTCAAATTATTGCTAGTAAAACGACATGTATTCATTAAAAGTATTATAGGCATACACTGTAAAAAAATAAGTTAAAGTATTAAAATTGTTATTTGAAGTTACCTTATTTTTAATTGTTAGCATAATTTTTTTAAAAGCAATATGGAAAAGCTTGTTTTTTATGATTATATATTCTTACCGAGAAATCTTTGTTACATAAATTAAGCACCTATCATGAGTATAATGAAACGGAATTTGTTATTCTTCTATTTTTTCATCAATTCGAGTATGCACGACTAAATTGATTTAGTCCTATTGACATGGTAACATAACAGTAGTAACCTAATTGTTTTTGGGGACTTTAAAAACATCCCGCTAGTAAAGTCCATGGTTGGGTAGGGTATAGAATGCGGTTGTCAACCACCAACTTCAGACACCGCCAAAGCCAGTTAATAAGAGAAGTCACCCATTTTTTTAAGCATATCGGTCTGAGAGTTACAGCTCGTCTAGCTGCCTCGTTTTGTTTTCTTTTCTTTATTTTGTTGACGATATTTTGCGAATTTTTTTCTTTAGTTTCCGAAGGGATCCTTAATAAAATTTTGTAAGCAAGAGTCAAGGAATTAGCAAAACCCACCCCACCCCGAAAGAGCTATGGTAATATAGGGTCCCACTCCGCTATACCTCCTTCGACTCACTGGACGAATGCGATTGACCAATCCGTTAACATCTGGTCAGTACATGCAGACGTTGGCTAGATTCTGTACATTTTTGTTGTCCAGACGTGACGTCCAGACGTAAAGTCTACAGAAAATTGTGGCATAGGCTACCTAAATTTTTTTACGCCCAACGTGGTGCAAAGTCTTTAGATAATTTTAGCTAAGATTACATAAATTTTTGGCGCCCAACGTGGGGCACCTGTATCTCTTTTTAAACCAACTGTGTGGAACATCTGTCTATCTTTTTGAACCAACTGTGTGGAGCCTCGGTTTTTAGGTGAAGCCGTACATAAGTTTTTGGAACCAACTGTCTGTGGCCTCCTTTTTCGGTAAAGACCAGGAATTGTGTTTGGTTACATAATTTGTGGACGTCAAGCTTAAGGCTGGGAGATAAAGTTTGAAGGCTTACGTTACAGAAAGATAGTAGAGTACACACCTGGTTTGTAAAGAGAGCATATATATTTTTTCTAATCTATGGTGCTTATAGGATTCCTGATTTGAATTGCCACAGGCCGAAGCATCAGATTATGAAAAACATGACGTTTTTTTTAGGCGTTTTGGATTCTTATAATTAGATTCAGTTCGATTATCTGCTAATAGCTTAAACTAATGGGTCATGTATGAGATAGAAAAGTCAAAGCTATTGTTGCCACCTGATAGATGTAGAGATGCTCACAGAACCTTAGCTCAGATATTTTTTTTTAATTTTTGGACAGAAGCTGTGCTGGAAGTAGTAGAAGCTAGGAAATACTCTTCAAAGCTTTTTGGATTCTTGCAAGTTTTGGCTCAGCTCAGACATCCTGCCAATTGCTAAGAAAAGAGCCTTTTTCTTGAATAGCACTTGTTAAACACAGTCAAAAGTCCAAAGTATATCGCTAGTAGGATCAAATTGGTTATTAGTTTATAAGGTTATAGGCAATGTTGAATTTAGGCTGGATCTGCACATCATGCGACAGTGTAATTGTACCGCTTTCTGGAAACACTGTTAAAAACTAAAAAGAGCTTTAACCATTTTATTTGATCTGAATAATTAGTTGAAATAGCCCAGTTAATAAATTGCTTCTTCTTATTTAAAACTGGCCGATTAAGTTACTACTGTGTATGTTTACCAAAAAAATGTCATAATAGGGTAACATTAAAAAAAAAAAAAAATAAAATTTGTTTTGAAGAAATGTTACCAAGACATTCGCCTGTACAAGCTCGACAGCCAAGTACTGATGCAGAACAAAACTGTTTAGTTTGTTCTCAAGTCTTAACGGATACAGAACCATGCTATGTCACACCTTGTAATCATGTGTACCATAGACAATGCCTAGAGAGTCGGCTGACGACTCACAAAGACTGTCCAAGTTGTTTTCAGATCATTGAAACGAACCAGTTAAAACTAGTAGTAGGAAATTGTTCGCCAACGCGACAAACAGAAGATACAGGTATGCCGCAAAATCGACGTACTGTCACGCGCAGCTTGGCAAGATCCCTAAATGAAGAACCAGCACAGACTCGTAACCTGCAAGGAGATGTGCAGAACAGTAGTAATAGTTATAATTCTGCTGCTGCTCAATACAATTCTAAAAGGCGAGGGAGACCAAACGTATCTCGGCCCAATTATGTATCGAGAGAGCCAAGTATAGATTACTCTTTAATACAGAATATGATAGAGCAGACCGTTTCTCGTTTGGTATCCAGTCTAAATATAAACCAACGAAGTCAATCACCCATAAGAAATAACCGAGTACATTATAATGAGCCAATATCATCACCGAATCAATCGTCAGTACCTAGCAGTCAAATTGCTAATATTATGCAAAAATGGAACTTAACTTTTGAGGGAACTGAGCAAGGCTTAACCGTAGAAGAATTTATTTATCGCGTTAAATCACTAACCGATGAAACTTTAGAAAGTGATTTTCAAGGCTTGTGCAAGCACTTGCATATATTATTTGCAGGCAAAGCACGAGATTGGTTTTGGAGATATCATAAAGGAGTATCTCGTATTATCTGGTCTGATTTTTGTATGTCCTTAAGACAACAGTATAAAGACTATACATCGGACTTTCTTAGCAAAGAACGTATTCGCGCACGAAAGCAAAAGTCAGGAGAAACGTTTGGAATGTTTTTCGATGCTGTGGCAGCACTGATGGATAATTCATCTGTCCAAATAGACGAAGACGAAATTCTAGAGATTCTTAAAAAACGAAACGCGTCAACAGTTATTATATCAGCCAATCAGAACCATTAGCGAGTTGAGAAAACAAGTTCAAATGAAAGAAAATCTAACTCGTGAAATAGGTTCATGTGTAGAAAGTACAAAAGCAAAAGTACCCATATATCGTCGTACGGTACACGCTGTGGAAATAAATGATCATCAAAATAATAATCAAGAAGAAATTGAAAGTGAAATTGCAGCAGTTCGCGCTTAACACGCAAAGCTCGTGTGTTGGAATTGTGATGTCATAGGACACGTGTGGCAAGACGTCGCATATTTTGTTATGGTTGTGGGGAACCAAATGTATATAAGCCCTTATGTCTAAAATGCATCCGTCGCCAAACGGAAAACCGTATACAGGGTACATTCAACACCACCAGGATGCCCTCGTCAAAATAAAAGTTAACAAAACTGAAAATAAAATCAAGATTGCTCAGCCAACGCAAGTCTCACCAAGCAGGCAAGACGCGTCTCAGCAAACTTATAAAAAGTCATATTTTGATCGGTCAAAAAATTATAAAAAAAATTAGGAAAAAGTTATTTACGGAAGTAAGGCCCAATGAAATTGTGAAAACAAGTAGAAACGCTGTTAGAATTAGATGTTATTATGATAAGATTAGAAACAACCACAGATTATTGGTGTCTGCTATAGTAAATAATAATAATGATTTAAGAAGTTATGCGGAAGTCTCTTTTCTTGAGTTTAAAGAACTTGGATTACTGGATACTGGAGCAAAGGTCAGTTGCATAGGAGCTAGCTTAGCGAAAGAAAATTTTAATGAATGCCCAGAGTTTACATATGTTAAAACTGCTGATGGTCGATCACATACGGTCTTTGGAGTTTTACATGTTTTATTGACTTACAACGGCGTTCAGAAGCCAATGCAATTGTACGTGATCCCCTCAATTCAACAGAAACTGATTCTTGGCATAGATTTCTGGAGAATTTTTGAGCTTGCACCTAAAATAATTCATACCATAGATTTGTCCCAGACTACTGATAACTCAGATGATATCTATCCTTTAACTTTATTGCAAAGGCAACAGCTTGAAGTGGTGAAAAAACTGTTTCCCAACTGTGATACTGGCTTGGGTCGCACGAATTTAATTCAGCATCATATTGACATCGGAGATGCAAAGCCAGTAAAACAACGATTCTACCCTGTCAGTCCCGCGGTCGAAAAGGTTTTGTTTGCGGAGATTGATCGAATGCTCTCTTTGGATGTTATTGAACCTTCAATTAGTGCTTGGAGTTCACCCATGAGATTAGTTCTCAAGCCCAATAAAATAAGGCTCTGCCTTGATGCTCGAAAACTTAACGATGCTACAGGAAAAGATGCATATCCGTTACCCAACATCGATGGAATTTTAGCTCGTTTGCCCAAGGCAAATTTAATCTCGAAGCTCGATTTAAAATATGCCTATTGGCAAATTAAGTTGGATGAGGAGTCAAAGCCTTTAACAGCTTTTACTGTTCCGGGTAGACCCCTTTATCAATTCAATGTAATGCCATTTGGATTGTGTAATGCACCATCCACAATGTGTCGTTTGATGGACGAGATTGTACCCCCTGATTTACGATATTGTTGGTTGGTTATATAGACGATCTTTGTATCGTATCAGAAGACTTTTTGAATCACATTTAGCGGTTCTGATCAGACTGGCCGATCGGTTTAGAAAAGCTAATATAACACTAAATATTGGGAAAAGTAACTTTTGTGTTACGAGTATCAACTATTTAGGTTATACTATTGCCTGTGGAGGAATTTCCACAGATCGCGGCAAAATTTCTTGTATTGTTAACTGGCCAGCGCCCAAGAATCTTAAACAGATTCGTGGTTTTCTTGGAGTTTGTAATTGGTACCGGCGGTTTATACAAAACTTTGCAGAGCTTGCTTGTTCAATTACCGAATTGTTGAAAAACAAGAAAAAGTTCATTTGGACTCCTGAAGCCCAAGTGGCAATGGATCAATTGAAGGCCATTCTATCAACTGCTCCTGTTTTGAAAAATCCAGATTTTTCAAAGAAATTCTTTTTGCATTGTGACGCAAGTGATGTTGGAATCGGAGCAGTATTAGTTCAATTATCTGATATTGAGCACGAGCAACCGATTGCATTTATGTCGAAAAAGTTAAACCGTTCTCAAAAAAACTATAGCGTTACTGAACGTGAATGCTTAACGGTAATAAAGTAGAAGATGCTATCTTGAGCTGCAAGAATTTGAAGTAGTTACTGACCATTCGAGTCTTCTTTGGCTTATGCGCCAACAAAATGTTTCAGGAAGATTGGCTCGTTGGATTTTCAAGCTGCAACAGTTTAAGTTTACTATTTCCCATCGCAAAGAAAAGGAACATGTTGTTCCTGATGCGTTATCTCGCCTTGAAGAGCTAGAAATAGCAAACTTGGAGTTAGAACCAGTCATAGACCTAAAATCAGATCTTTTTAATGATGAAGAGTATGAAAAGCTTAAAATAAAGTTTAAGGCAAATCAAGATAAATTTCCGACTGTAAAAATAGTTGAACCATATCTATATATACAGAGAGAACACATGTCAGGCGAGTTGGAGCAATACAAAATATCATGGAAGTTATGGGTTCCAGAACGTCTCCGATCAGCGGTGCTAAAACCAGCACATGATGGTTTAGTCTCTTCACATGGAGGTATGAAAAAAACTATTGAGAAAATTCGTCGAAATCTCTTTTGGCCAGGTTTGGCAAGTGACGTACAAAAATACATAAGACAGTGCGAAATATGTAAACAAATGAAGGCACCTAATTATACCCTACGCCCGCCCATGGGTACTCTTAGTCCGACATGCAGGCCGTTCCAGCGCTTATATATTGATCTACTAGGACCCTATCCGCGTAGCAAAAGAGGACATATTGGTATTCTTATTGTGCTCGATCACTTTAGCAAATACCATTGGCTGCAACCTTTAAAAAAGTTTACATCTGCAGAAATTCAAGATTATCTATTACATAGTATTTTTCATGCAGTTGGGGTTCCTGAAGTTTGTGTTAGCGACAATGGATCGCAGTTCAAAGCAAATGATTTTAATGCATTCCTTACAAAGTTTGGAATAAGACATGTTTATACAGCCTTATACTCGCCTCAGAGTAATGCTGCGGAGCGAGTTAACCGATCTTTATTAGCAGCAGTGCGATCTTATTTAAAAAATGATCAAACAGATTGGGACCAGAATCTCACAGGAATCTCATGCGCCTTAAGATCTTCGGTACATCAGTCATTGAGATGTTCGCCATATAAAGCCCTGTTTGGTATAGATATGATAACCCACGGATCAGACTATCGGCTCTTAAAAGATTTGTCACTGCTAGAAGAACAAATAGTTCCCTTATCTCGAACCGATAACCTTACAATGTTGCGTAGTGATATTAAATCAAATATCCGTCAAGCATTTGAAAGGAATGCAAAACAATACAATCTTCGCTCAAAGCCAGTTACGTTTAGAGAGGGACAAGAAATTTTTAGACGCAATTTTGCCCTTAGTAAATTTACGCAGAATTTTAATGCAAAATTAGACCTCAGTTTTTGAAGTCTCGCATTAAAAAAAAATTAGGTAATTGCTTTTACTTGTTGGAAGATCTGCAGGGAAAAGAAATAGGTACTTTTCACGCAAAAGACATTAGAGCCTGATTCCCGCTAATCATTCCATCTAGCGAAGTCAGATTATCGGGTGGTGTAACGTTTGTTATTTTCATCATTAAAAGTTTTATCGCAATTTGTTCTTGACAAATTTGTCGCCTGCGATAAAATGCATAAATAACAGCTTTGATGCTGCAATGCTCTTTTTCTCTCAGTAGTGAGATTGCTTCCAGAGCTTAGGAGTTAATCACAGCTAACTTCATACTCTCCAATGGAAAGCTCTGGAAAGAACGACTATAAAAAGTGCATGCGTATTAGATCGCTTCTTCTCTTCTTTTTTGTTCAGTCTGCTAATTGTCACGCCGGACCGTCGAGTCGCGAGCTGAAAAAAATGTTAAACACGTGATCGCAACGCACAAGTTGGTGCACCGAGAAAAAAAATGTTAAAAGAAAAAAAACGGAAATAAGACGATCGATCGCTAATAATAAAATACATAACCGTGCCAAATTAAACCATAATTAAGAACAAAAAACTATACGAAGTTATCGATCAGAACACGTGCACGACATGAGCTAATGGCCATGACCTATAAGTGACCTTAACCTTAAAGGCACAACCACATCACCATGCGTTTGTCTACGCAGGTTTAGAAGTATCGGTCTATTATATTATTGGACCACATCCCGTCCCGAATTTCGTTCAGTGCATCCCCGCACTCAATCGCAGTTCTGCCAAGAGCAAGCGCAATTTTCGTGCTCTTCGCCCTTGCATGGCCTGCTCAGTCCATAAAAGCCTCGGAGCAGCTTCTCTTGTTCGTATCCAAAGAGAAGGCAACAACCCAGGAAGATCAGCAGTTTAAAAAAATCATATATACAAAGACTTTAAGTTATAAGTATTTTTTTTAAACAATGTATTAGTTTATAGATGTTAATGGGTTAATACAGTTAATGAGTGCAGTGCAAAATTACATTAACAAAGAGAAAACGATCCCCTCTTCGCGAACACAGGTAGCTCTCTCTTAATCTGTATGTAGAGCACATGTATATACATATGTATATCTGCGTTCTCTGTATTCGATATGCATAAGTATTAGACCACAGCTGATTAGAAAATGTGTAAAGTGACAAAAATAATTTAAAGTAACAAAAACAAACACAAAATTAACATCAAAAGCAACGATGGACTCTCTCGCTGGAAGGCCTTTCATCGTCGGAGCAGTACATATGTAAGTACATAAAAGCTATAAAGAAGCAACTCTCTTTTATTGTTTCTTTGACATGTTCTAATCACAGCTGTATATTTGTTGGTCACCTTGAATTAAATTACAATTAGAGCGATGAATTTTGTTAATAAAACTAATTGCAGAACAAATAAATAGTAAAAACAAGTAAGAAGGCTCTAGTCGAGAAATCCCGACTAGTCTATACCCTGAACCCTATACTTTACGCATACAGTCAGTGCTTGCAAGTATGTGTGAGTGTGTGTATGTATACGCGTATAGTGCATACCTTCTTAATTTCAATACTCCATATCTCCAGTGTTTCTCAGCCGATTTCAATAAAATTTTCACATATTGTCTTTATTTAGTCTAATCTTTCAAACTGCATCAAAAAGTATTCTAAATTGAAGATTTTGTTGTTATCGATCACATGTGTATATCGGAAACGGGAAGAGTTATCGAAAATTTAAAACAAACTTGTACTGCCTAGGGATTAGGCGAGCTTATGTACCAAATCTGGAGTCTCTAGCTTTTATAGTCTCTGAGATCGACGCGTTCATACATACGGACGGACGGACGGACAGACGGACAGACGGACAGACGGACATGGCTATATCGACTCGGCTGTTGATGCTGATCAAGAATATATATACTTTATGGGGTCGGAGATGCTTCCTTCTGCCTGTTACATACTTTTGCACAAAACCATTATACCCTTTTTACCCATTTTTTTAATAAATTTTAATTCAATAAATTTTTCTTTACGAATAACTAACAAAAACTAACGGGTGAAAATCAAATCTCTACAGTTTCGGACAATTATTGGACATACAAAGGTAAAAAGATGGAAACATTTACCCCCAATGCTGCCCTCCCTACCTATGAGTCGGCATGTTTGCATTTGATTGCCGACCCCCTATAACACAGTACTATCAACAACAACATGGCTTTCTTAAATTAAATTTACTTTATATAAATCAAAAAAAAAGAATGAAGAAAGTATTTAAATGAAGAAAAAAAGAACACGAACTAATAAACACAGAACATATACACAATACACAAAAACGTAGAAAGAATGGCTAACTAAATAAATTAAATGATAATAAATTAAATGATAATAAATTGCATGATTATAAATAAATGATCACTAAATAACTAGGGGGGATATAAATTGCCAAATTTATTAATTAGCTAAGCCTGCTTAGGGCATTTCGGCCATCGGTCGCGGCCCACTGTGCCTGTGACGGCGGCTGTATGGCTGTTGCGCAAGCGCTGATGTTCACTTATTTTTGGGGCGCTATCTCTACGGACACACACTTGATACTCCCATCGACGGGTTTGCTGATCCTCGTCTGGTTGTCTCCTGCATCTGCCTTGGCCACTCCTGATGACTGCTTCGGCCAGAAATTGTAGCAGTTGATGCTAGACTCCTATTTTGCTTCTTTTTATACCCTTAACCCATTGAAAATGGGTAAAAAGGGTATAATGGTTTTGTGCAAAAGTATGTAACAGGGAGAAGGAAGCATCTCCGACCCCATAAAGTATATATATTCTTGATCAGCATCAACAGCCGAGTCGATATAGCCATGTCCGTCTGTCCGTCCGTCCGTCCGTCCGTCTGTCCGTCCGTCCGTCTGTCCGTCCGTATGTATGAACGCGTCGATCTCAGAGACTATAAGAGCTAGAGACTCCAGATTTGGTATGTAAGCTCGCCTAATCCCTAGGCAGTACAAGTTTGTTTTAGATTTTCGATAACTCTTCCCCTTTCCGATATACACATGTAATCGATAACAACAAAATCTTCAATTTAGAATACTTTTTGATGCAGTTTTAAAGATTAGACTAAATAAAGACAACATGTGAAAATTTTATTGAAATCGGCTGAAAACCACTGGAGATATGGAGTATTGAAATTAAGAAGGTATGCCCTATACGCGTATACATACAGCCACTCACACATACTTGCAAGCACTGACTGTATTCGTAAATTATAGGGTTAAGGGTATAGTCTAGTCGGGATTTCTCGACTAGAGCCTTCTTACTTGTTTTTAAAAGGAATATGGAAAAGCTTGTTTTTTATGATTATATATTCTTACCGAGAAATCTTTGTTAAATAAATTAAGCACCTATCATGAGTATAATGAAACGGAATTTGTTATTCTTCTATTTTTTCATCAATTCGAGTATGCACGACTAAATTGATTTAGTCCTATTGACATGGTAACATAACAGTAGTAACCTAATTGTTTTTGGGGACTTTAAAAACATCCCGCTAGTAAAGTCCATGGTTGGGTAGGGTATAGAATGCGGTTGTCAACCACCAACTTCAGACACCGCCAAAGCCAGTTAATAAGAGAAGTCACCCATTTTTTTTTTAAGCATATCGGTCTGAGAGTTACAGCTCGTCTAGCTGCCTCGTTTTGTTTTCTTTTCTTTATTTTGTTGACGATATTTTGCGAATTTTTTTCTTTAGTTTCCGAAGGGATCCTTAATAAAATTTTGTAAGCACGAGTCAAGGAATTAGCAAAACCCACCCCACCCCGAAAGAGCTACGGTAATATCGGGTCCCACTCCGCTATACCTCCTTCGACTCACTGGACGAATGCGATTGACCAATCCGTTAACATCTGGTCAGTACATGCAGATGTTGGCTAGATTCTGTACATTTTTGTTGTCCAGACGTGACGTCCAGACGTAAAGTCTACAGAAAATTGTGGCATAGGCTACCTAAATTTTTTTGCGCCCAACGTGGAGCAAAGTCTACAGATAATTTTAGCTAAGATTACAAATTTGGCCCCTCTACTCTGACTGAAATCCTCACTACTTTCCTTTACTCTACGCATTTTCTATCTCTTATTAAGCTAATTTCTTTCTATTTTTTTTTTATAATTGGACAACATATAATTACGGGGTGAGACGAACATGTATCATGATACGGGTATAGTAAGTGTTGTGCGTACCTACATTGGTCCTAATCCTAAAATTGTCCTATTCCTATATCACAGTTGGGCTATTTAAATTAAGTGTTATACCATCTATGGCCTGGCAGAAAACGCAATGCCGATCCTGAAGGACATGACACGGACCTTGGCCTCGACACAAATACACGTATTTATAACTGATACAAAAATATTGAAATTTACATGAGTGTAACTAAGTACTATACTGTACTTGGCCTGGCAGGAAACGCACTGCCGGTCCTGAAGGACATGACACGGACCTTGGCCTCGACACAAATACACGTATATATTACTGATACATCTACTGTGACTCCACTAACGTCTTTCATTATGTTTTCTACCATTGGGTGCCATTTGTTATGAACCGGCTGTTCCTTCCCAACACTGTATCGATAGCTAGCTGGCAAATCGGTCATGGATAAGACCTGGATACAGTGCTGGCCGGTGTAACAATAAATTTTTCTTTACGAATAACTAACAAAAACTAACGGGTGAAAATCAAATCTCTACAGTTTCGGACAATTATTGGACATACAAAGGTAAAAAGATGGAAACATTTACCCCCAATGCTGCCCTCCCTACCTATGAGTCGGCATGTTTGCATTTGATTGCCGACCCCCTATAACACAGTACTATCAACAACAACATGGCTTTCTTAAATTAAATTTACTTTATATAAATCAAAAAAAAAGAATGAAGAAAGTATTTAAATGAAGAAAAAAAGAACACGAACTAATAAACACAGAACATATACACAATACACAAAAACGTAGAAAGAATGGCTAACTAAATAAATTAAATGATAATAAATTAAATGATAATAAATTGCATGATTATAAATAAATGATCACTAAATAACTAGGGGGGATATAAATTGCCAAATTTATTAATTAGCTAAGCCTGCTTAGGGCATTTCGGCCATCGGTCGCGGCCCACTGTGCCTGTGACGGCGGCTGTATGGCTGTTGCGCAAGCGCTGATGTTCACTTATTTTTGAGGCGCTATCTCTACGGACACACACTTGATACTCCCATCGACGGGTTTGCTGATCCTCGTCTGGTTGTCTCCTGCATCTGCCTTGGCCACTCCTGATGACTGCTTCGGCCAGAAATTGTAGCAGTTGATGCTAGACTCCTATTTTGCTTCTTTTTATACCCTTAACCCATTGAAAATGGGTAAAAAGGGTATAATGGTTTTGTGCAAAAGTATGTAACAGGGAGAAGGAAGCATCTCCGACCCCATAAAGTATATATATTCTTGATCAGCATCAACAGCCGAGTCGATATAGCCATGTCCGTCTGTCCGTCTGTCCGTCTGTCCGTCTGTCCGTCCGTCCGTCCGTATGTATGAACGCGTCGATCTCAGAGACTATAAGAGCTAGAGACTCCAGATTTGGTACATAAGCTCGCCTAATCCCTAGGCAGTACAAGTTTGTTTTAAATTTTCGATAACTTTTTCCGTTTCCGATATACACATGTAATCGATAACAACAAAATCTTGAATTTAGAAAACTTTTTGATGTAGTTTGAAAGATTAGACTAAATAATGACAATCTGTGAAAATTTTATTGAAATCGGTTGAGAAAGACTGGAGATATGGAGTATTGAAATTAAGAAAGTATGCACTATACGCGTATACATACACACACTCACACATACTTGCAAGCACTGACTGTATGCGTAAAGTATCGGGTTAAGGGTATAGTCTAGTCGGGATTTCTCGACTAGAGCCTTCTTACTTGTTTTTAATTGTTAGCATAATTTTTATACCCTTAACCCATTGAAAATGGGTAAAAAGGGTATAATGGATTTGTGCAAAAGTATGTAACAGGCAGAAGGAAGCATCTCCGACCCCATAAAGTATATATATTCTTGATCAGCATCAACAGCCGAGTCGATATAGCCATGTCCGTCTGTCCGTCCGTCCGTCCGTCCGTCTGTCCGTCCGTCCGTCTGTCCGTCCGTATGTATGAACGCGTCGATCTCAGAGACTATAAGAGCTAGAGACTCCAGATTTGGTATGTAAGCTCGCCTAATCCCTAGGCAGTACAAGTTTGTTTTAGATTTTCGATAACTCTTCCCCTTTCCGATATACACATGTAATCGATAACAACAAAATCTTCAATTTAGAATACTTTTTGATGCAGTTTTAAAGATTAGACTAAATAAAGACAACATGTGAAAATTTTATTGAAATCGGCTGAAAACCACTGGAGATATGGAGTATTGAAATTAAGAAGGTATGCCCTATACGCGTATACATACAGCCACTCACACATACTTGCAAGCACTGACTGTATGCGTAAATTATAGGGTTAAGGGTATAGTCTAGTCGGGATTTCTCGACTAGAGCCTTCTTACTTGTTATACCCTGAACCCATTGAAAATGGGTAAAAAGGGTATAATGGTTTTGTGCAAAAGTATGTAACAGGGAGAAGGAAGCATCTCCGACCCCATAAAGTATATATATTCTTGATCAGCATCAATAGCCGAGTCGATATAGCCATGTCCGTCTGTCCGTCCGTCCGTCTGTCCGTCTGTCCGTCCGTATGTATGAACGCGTCGATCTCAGAGACTATAAGAGCTAGAGACTCCAGATTTGGTACATAAGCTCGCCTAGTCCCCAGGCAGTACAAGTTTGTTTTACATTTTCGATAACTCTTCCCGTTTCCGATATACACATGTGATCGATAACAACAAAATCTTGAATTTGGAAAACTTTTGATGCAGTTTGAAAGATTAGACTAAATAATGACAATCTGCGAAAATTTTATTAAAATCGGTTGAGAAACACCAGAGATATGGAGCATTGAAATTAAGAAACTATGCACTATACGCGTATATATACACACACTCACATATACTTGCAAGCACTGACTGTATGAGTAAAGTATAGGGTTCAGGGTATAGTCTAGTCGTGATTTCTCGACTAGAGCCTTCTTACTTGTTTTTTATGCACGCGCCACTCACTTAAATTTGTTTTTTTTCCTTTAATTTTTAATTTCAATTCAAAAAATGTTGTTTGGTGTGAGTGGCTCGGAATCTAATGCATTTGATGGAACATATAAAAGCGGTCGACTATTCATCATGAACTTTATCTCACAAAACAATATCCTTAATACATATTCTTTTGGATATCGCTCCTTTAACATATGGGACTAAAAATTCTTAATCGACTGAATGAGTCTTTCCCGTGCTCCTCCCATATGCGGACTCAATGGTGGATTGAAAATCCATTTTCAGTTCTTTGTCGGAAGAAATTGTGTCATTTCATTTGATGACCACTGTAGCGAGTAAAGATATACTCGCTTTTCGAAAATTCGTGCCGTTGTCAGAATAAATTTCTTCGGGAAAACCTCTACGACCAGAAAACTGTCGCAAGACATCAATAAAGACGTTAGCCGACAAATCTTCGGATATTTCAAGGTGCACGCCTCGGCTTGACATACAAGTAAAAATGACCCCGTATTTCTTGACATGACTACGATTGACCAAGACCTCTATTGGGCCGAAATAATCAATTCCTACTCTCAAGAAAGGTCTGTCAATTGACCAATGATTGGAACTTTTGGTTTTCTTTACGGTGTTACGACAATTAATTATCAAAAATTTCTTTCTCAGATTAGCTATAACTGTTTCAGTGCCAATGGTATAATTTTTTTCATGAAAATACTGAACGATCACGCCTGTAATTAAATGTTCCTTAGGTAGAACAACTGGATTCTTTGAATCGAAATCAAATTGGTTGTCGTTTATAATCGTTTATATATCATAACAATCCATCTTCTGCTATAAATACAGGAAGAGATTTTAACTTACTTTTATTGTCAATGGGAAATTGTTTCGTTAAACAATTTATTTCCCGAGGGTAGCAATTCTTTCTCAATAGTTGTTCTGAGAAATCTCATCCAATTGGAAAATCGTTTGGGGTCAGGTAATACTATAAAATTCTGGATGTCTATGGAAGCATTTACATATTCAACTGTCACGCATTCATTTGCGGTTTGCTCAAATAGTTTGCCTTTTTTTGAATCCGTTGGCACATATCGCCAATCAGAAACATTTGTCTATTCCTGAATTTCACCCAATCGTTCCGCAACAAAAACTTTAAAACGCTTGCTGCTCGATTTAAGCCAATACAGAACAGTTTCCGCGTCAGTCCAGAAGTATGTCTTGTCAATCTGTAATTTAATCATTTCCTTTATTGCTTTACCTAGACGTGCAGCTAGTAAAGCGCCCTGTAGTTCCAGTCTCGGTATTGACATTGGCTTAAGAGGTGCAACTCTCAATTTATGCCACTATCCCAAATCATCTGTAAACAAAATCTTATTTGCTATTAGTAAATTTGAGAGATAACCCAACGGGTTGAAAACTGACATCGTAACCTTCAGTACCTCATGTTTGGTTGGTCGTATTCCCATAGACAGAATGCTAATATGAGTGGTTAAAAATTTCAAATTAAAGGCAAATACATCTTTTTCAAAGTCCCATATCAAACCCAAAACTCGTTCTTCTGATAAATTTTTAATTTTTCGTTCACATTTTTGTCCACATATTTGATCGACTACCTCTTTTGAATTGGAAATCCAATTACACATTGGATTGGCTATGCACATATGTAACATCTTTTATTAATTGAACCGCACCATTAATGTCTTCAGCTCCCCCGAAGAAGTCCATATAGTGATTTGACATAATTTCAAAACAAGCTTTTGAAAACTGATCCTTGAAGTCAATTGCATTACGTTCCTTAACATGATGTGCGATACATGGGCTGCATTTCGCACAAAAAAATACTCTGAATTTCATATAGGTCAGGAATTCTCCGACGATCATTTCCTCGCCACAATATTCGTTGTGCTATTTTCTTAATGCGAAAATTCATCAATACTGCAGACAACTCATTGTATAAATCCATTCCCGTCAATAGAAAGTCATTTAGACACTTGTCGTGGGATTTTGCTGCTGCATCAAAAACAATTCTTAACTTTTCTGGCTAGTCACTGTTGACTACACCGAAATGAGGTAAATAATATGTTAATGGTGTTGTCACAACTGATTGTTCCTCATTTAACTTTTTCAAATATCCATGCGATACGTGTGACTCAATCATTTCTTGATATTTTTTTCCGTATGTGGGATATTTATCAATTTTACGTTCTAGTAGAAGAAGTCTACTGAACGCATTATTATAACTTTCTGGAAATTTTATATTATCTTCCATCCAAAACAATCCCGTCTCAAATCTATTTCCTTGCCTTTTAAGGGTCGTATCAATAATTTGTAAACATCTTATATCGTCAATTGATATTGGTTTATCTCCTGCAGAAGTTAATTCACTTTCAATAGTCTAATAGGATTTTACGAGGTCGTGTAAAATACTTAAGTCGTCTCTGTCATTTTGTCTGTCATCAATATGATCATTTACAAACAACGTATGATATGTCTGATTTAGTTGCTTGCTGGACCCTTATAAGAATCATGTTTTAACTTTCGTGTAACTATTAAAGACCAATTGTCTTGACCTATAAGTATTTTCGGCTGAGCATTCTGATACGAACATGAATTAAAGGTTTTCAAAAATTTCCAACGGCTATATCATTTATTTCAACAGTCTGTGAGGGTAAGTCGAGAGCAGACACTGTTTTTACTTTACGCACCAAAAAGGTGTTACAATTTTTCTGTTTTCCTTTTATGCGTAAACTCACTCTTCCTGCTCATGTGTCTTATTATTGGTCCAATGCATTCTAAGAGGCATGGTTGGTCCATCCAACTCCAATTCATTAGCTAACTTGTGGTCAATTAGTGTAACTGTTGAAGCCTCATCTAAAAGTGCATACGTATTAACTGTCTTTTTTGGTCCCATAAGAGTGACTGGGACTATATTAAGCAATACATTTTTATGGATATGGTTGATATTTAATTTTTTCTCAATTTCAGTCTGCTGCTTTGGAACATTGCTTGCAATTGGATCTTGATTTGTCCGACTCTGTTTTTTATGTTTATGCATTAGTGTATTATGACTATACGTACAATTGTTAACATTACATATTTTCTTTCGTTTAAAATCTCTCATGGCATGATTTTAGCCAGACATGAAATACATACTCGATTTTTTGTTACATGCTCCCAACGCTTGTCAACGTCTAAGTTTCTAAATTTGTCACAAGAATTGACATAATGGTCATTTACGTTACAAAAATTACAGAATTTATTCACCTTTCGGCTGAGGCAACTCATGAGAAATAGTCAGTGTTGATTCTTTGGATTTGTTTTTCCCAAAGCCTAAATATTGAGCGGCTTTAGCCTTTTTCCCAATCCATTTATGTAAAAGAAATATTGTCGGGTCATTACTGTTGGATTCTTGATAATACTGTATAAAGGCAATTCTCTGTGACAAAGGTAGTTTTTCAATCAATTCAGATATCAATGTTAGATTTCGTAAATGATCATTTTCCTCTAGTGACGACAAAGTATGAATTAAATTAGTAAGGAGATCATTTAACTTTATAAGCCTATCCATTTTATCGTCTTTTATTGGTGGGAAACTTTTTACTTGTTCTAGTATGTGACGTATGATGTGAGCTGGATCACCAAATCGTTCTTTTAATATATTAATTATAATGTTAACGTTCTGTGGCAATAGCAATAGTGCTTGAACTGATTCTTTGGCACGACTGTCAATGCTTTTCTTAAACGGTTTATATTTTCATACTTAGTAAATTTACAGATTTCTGTACTGTTCGTGAACTCCGCATAAAATATTGGCCAATCCATCGGATCGCCTGCAAATGCTGGTAGTTCTTGTGAAATAGCTTGTCGTGCCAATAACGTTTCAATACAATTTAGATTGTTAGTATAATTAATTTCACCTTTTTGTATTGGCGGTTGTCCACTAACCGACTTACTTGTGTGATGCAATTTTGCATCGGTCTCTTCTTGTCCATAGTCGTCATCAGGATTAAAGTTGTGCCCGTGCCAGTTGATGTTGCAGATTAAGCTGTTGTTCCTTAAATTCCAGGGCTGATCGTTGTTCTTGGAGCTGGTGTTGCTCCTTTAAAAACTGAATTTCATATTGAAGCTTTTGTACTCTTTGACCAGAGAGCTGTGATGTCACCGATTGTATGCGATGAAGCCGATGCCTGTTTCACACTGTAGTCGCACTGTGTAACAAGTCGCTGCTCCAACTTCTTTGCTTTCAATGTATTTCGGTCTTGTACTAATGGTGTTGATCACAGTATTTTCGTACTGCGCAGCAAAGTCGTCCACCAATGTACTTTCGTCTGCAGGCGTCTTCTGCTGTAGTCTTTTTGATTTTCTGCGTGGCGCCATGATCGCTGTCTATATGTGTGTCGGTGTCGGTGCGTACGTATACTTAGTCAGTTGTGTATACACACTCACAATCCATGTGTAATCAATGTCGATGCCTGTGTGCAAAGGCATGTATACCTAGTCATTGCGTATACATACAATA
>JAWNNV010000448.1:0-26695 GCA_035044485.1 Scaptomyza reducta
TGTGCAGTGCAACAAGGCAAAGCCCAGATTAATGAATCAAATTATGGGCAATCTGCCACCCGATCGAGTGACACCAACACATCCGTTTCTCACTACAGGCATAGACTATTGCGGACCGATTTGGATTCATAATAAAGTTCGCGGAAGAAGACCAGATAAGGCATACATAGCCGTATTCTGTTGCTTTTCCACAAAGGCGGTCCACCTCGAGCTGGTTAGCGATTTGACCACAAATGCCTTTTTAGGAGCGCTTCGGCGCTTCTTAAGCCACCGCGGCAAATGCCAAACGATTCATTGTGATAATGCCACAAACTTTGTTGGAGCAAACAACCAACTAAAGGAACTAGGAGGATCAATATTTGGCGAGAAGGCTCAAGCAGAGATCATCAATCACTGCAACAAAAAACAAGTTGCCTTCAAATTTTTACCGCCACGAGCGCCATCATTTGGAGGCCTATGGGAAGCTGCGGTAAAGTCTGCAAAACGACTACTAGTTACCACTACAAATACCGCTTCTTTAACATTCGAAGAATTAAACACGGTGATCATCGAAATTGAAGCAATTTTAAACTCTCGGCCAATTACACCAATGTCAAATGACCCGACGGACAGCACAGCCCTTACCCCAGCACATTTTCTGATTGGTGAAACGCTGACTGCTCCTCCCGATGTCAATACAGACCGCAACGTAAAATCCTTAGTCAAACGGTGGGAACTAGTATCCAGACTAAAGCACGGATTTTGGAAGCAATGGTCAGAAGAGTATTTACAAGAATTACAATTCAGTCATAAGTGGAAGGCCGTCAATCCCAATATCAAGGAAGGCATGCTGGTTATAGTCAAGGAAGACAACGTCCCTATCATGAGCTGCCCAATGGGACGCATTATAAAAACATATCCAGGTCAGGACAACCACATTCGTGTGGTCACATATGTCCATATGCCTCCATATCTCAACACTTTCGTCACTTGTATGATGAATTACAAATGACAAATTCACTTTTGCAACGCACACGAAATCGCCGTTCTCCATTTGATATAGTGGGTAACATTGCGAACAGTCTATTCGGAGTATTAGACTCAGGTTATGCATATAAAATGATCAATGTGATCAAAAGGGTAAAAACAAACGAAGAATTTTTACTGACATTACTGAAGAATCAAACTTCAGTACTCGACTCAACCATTAACATTGTGAAGAAGACAAGATCTGAATCTGACAAGCGACTAAGATTGCTTGAACAGCAAGTTGTCATTAGCCAATCCAGAGGAAAATACTCTGGTTCGCGTCTCACGGAGACTTACCTGGCACTAACAGCTCAATTAACACTATTAGCAGCCAGCCTTCAACGCATGCAAATGGTGGACGTACTTACTGGAATCCGCCATCGTACAATAAGCCCAATATTGATTACTCCCGATCAATTAAAGGAACAATTGGATCAAATACGGGATCATTTGCCGCTAGATCAAATGCTACCAGTGACATAATCTGACGTTATTCACCTGTACAGAATTATGCGAGCGGAAGGCACAGTCACCGACACTCATGTAATATTTAAAATAATACTACCACTAGTGTCAACATCAACTTTAGAACTTTTCAATAGTGTGCCGATTCCGATGTGGGATTCAAAAAGCTGGCGACTATTTGAGATTACAACACCTATTATAGCTGTGAACAACCACAGGGATAAATATATGGGACTTACAACAGATGATCTGCAACGCTGCCGAACATTACCAAATGACGAATACATATGCTTTGACCATCAAGCTATGTTTAATGTTAACAATCGGTGTGAGTTTCAACTTTTTAACAACAAAACATCAACAATGTGTCAAGTAACACATAGAACAACTAAAATGGTATGGTCAAAAACACACCATCCTAATAATTGGATTTTTGCAACACATTCTATAATGGTACTACAAGCCGTATGCAACGGAACCCCATCTACTATACAATTGAAGGACACCGGACTACTGTCGCTGTCATCAGGTTGTACTGCACGCAACTCGGAAATTAGCATCAGTACGTTCAACATCGTTATAAGTCAAGCAAAAGGGGGTTATGCTCATTTTGGCAATATAATCAAGCCAAACACCATTCAAAGACTTTTAACAAAACTCTACATATCAGGGAACAAGAAACAAGAAGATAAGGAACTGGAACATTTGCAGCAAGAATTGAACGCACTCAAAAACCAAGAGTTGCCCGACCAAGTAAATTCAGTAGAACATCATCATATAGCCGCTTATGCTGCTTTAACGGCATCCGTCCTTTTGCTACTTGCCTATGCACTACGGAAAGAACGCTTTTGGACTTTTCATTCAACAGCTACAAGGAATGAGGCTGCCATTACACCCGTGCCATTAGAACCCCCACGACGATTCACACTGGATCTAAATGATGGTTGATCACCGATTCAACGGCCGGGAGAATGTTTATGTTCATATAGATTTAGATTTTTACAAAATGTATTACACCTTGTTTATGCTCATATAGATTTAAATTTTAATAAAAATGTGTTAGACCTCATACATAGAAATAAGATGCGCCCACCCTTTGGGTTATAATTAGAAACATGGTCATGTACCAAGCCGTCTGCAGTACGCACACACACCCAAGCCATGGTTTATGACAGGAATATGGTTTTGGGACCTCTTTCCGAGCGGCCTGCACTTGAAAAATAGCATTACCAGCTGCGTCATAAATACGTACGTGCACACATAGGTAACCTTTTCCTTGTTTATGTCAACTCATAAACAACTAATCCTAAGCAGGCATTATTTCTAAGAATTTGTGTATATAAGAAATGTTTTTCTATTCAATAAACCAGTGTTCTTTGAAAGTTATACAGCATAACATCTCTCGTAAATTCACTCATCTCCGCAGTCCAACTAGTTCAAGTGCGAGTTGCGACGATCTTTAGTATTCAGTTTATGTGCTGAATACTTATCTTAATACTCAAACAAACATAGACAAGTGACCAAGAGACAGTAAATACATAAATAAAATGACGATGACAAGCACAAATACAGGCACTGACCTACGTCAACAGCAAAATGAACAGCAGCAACAAAAACAAGAACTAACACAGCTGCTATTACAGCTACGGCAAACCGACGACGCTCACCCCTCCCCATTAAAACAAATATGCTTAAAAGCGGAGTGGGAGGAGTTAATAGATGACGACGACGGTGTGCAACTATTGCTAAATTCCACACCGGATTTTAAAAGTGGATTTGCCCGACAGCTTCATAAGGAGGCTAGAGGCAAAATTATCGCCAACGAGCTGTCCACCCAGCAGCAACAACAACAGCAACAACAGTTACAGCAACAGCATCAACAACAACAACAGTAACAACAGCAACAACAACATGAAAGCCTGCAAGGTAGAGTGAGAATCCGCTCACTATACCTTCCCCATGTGCCTAACATTATGGATTTAATAAATAAATTAATTAATAAACCTGGTTGGCAGGTTTACTACAAAATCGTCCGTCGACTTCGAGTCCACTGCGAGGACTTATCTACGTACAAAGCGATGCTGGATGCCCTGGTGGAGGAGGGCATCCAGTCACATACCTACCAGCCAAGTAAAGAGAGGGGTGTAAGGGTGATTATACGGCACCTTCACCACACTACTGAGAGGCTAAGCTCACTTGGCTTCTCAGTTACATTCATAAAAAATATTAAACATCGGTTTAATAGGAGGCCGTTAAACCTTTTTGAGGTCGAGATCCGGACGATGGAGTTGGGCAACCAGGCGGTCACGGTGGGGAGACAGGAGAAGTCCCGTGACCCGGTTCAGTGCCATTGGTGTCAGAAATATGGGCACAGCAAGAATTACTGCAGGAGGGCGTTCACCTGCATGAAATGTGCAAGTGAACACCCCTAAACGGCATGCACTAAGCCTAGGCAGGTTGTGGCTAAGTGCGCCAACTGTGGTGGGCAGCACATCAGCTCGTACAAGGCATGCCCTACCTTCAAAAAATTAGGGGCTCAGATGGCGGCAAATAGGGCGATTACTGGATTAAGGAGTAGCCAGCAACAATTACAGAAGCAGCCTCAACAAAAACCACAGCCACAATTGAAACAACAATAAAGCAGACAACAGCAGCAGCAGCTCAACTGGACAAACAACCGGCTGAACTACAGCCAAATATTCCGCGGCGGCTAACTCCATCAGGAGTAGAACCGCCTAGGATGAAGAGGAGGCAGCAGCTTCCGCAACAGCAACAGCAACTACAACGGCGTCGACAGCAGCAACAAAAAGCTGCACCTAAGCAGCAACAACAACAACAGCGGTCAACACAAGCCAATGCCAGGAGGCCTCTCTTCCACCGGTTGAACCATATCAACCCGGCGGAGAGGCACCTGGTAAGCTATCAAAATAAGCTGCGTGAGGAGCAGGCAGAGCCGCAAATAAGGCCCCAGCAAGATCTGAAAAAGAACAATTAATAAGGCTGGAGGCGAAATTTGAAGCTTTATTAGAAACAATTACAAAACTAATAAAATACATTAATAAAAATAACGCAAATAGTAGTAGTAAGTCAGTGTCATCTGCAGCTGACTGCTACTACAATTAAGTACAATATTGCTAAAATATGACGAACATAATAAATAAAATAACACAATATAAAGCAAATACCTAAATAATACAATAACATAATATACATATAAAACTACAATTACAAATATTGACGACTACGGAGGCAACGGATATGATGACGACGATGAGATGCTTGACGGAGGACGGAAATCGGATACAAACTCAACGTTGACCCCCCTACGAACCTGCAAATAAAATAATTAATTGTTATTTACATCCCTAAATTGATACTATTTATATGTATACTTACTTTTTGCTACTCCAGCGTTGACTGAGGCTATCTCCAAGGTGATCGAACGGCGACTCAGTGGTGACTCCAGCGGCGACTCCAGCGATGACTCCAGCGGTGACTCCAACGGCGACTCCAGTGGTGACTCCAGTGGTAATCCAACGGCGACTCCAGCGGCGACTCCAACGGCGTACTCCAGCGACCACTCCAACGGCGACTCCAGCGGCAATTCCTGCGGTGACTCCAGCGGCGACTCCAGCGATGACTCCAGCGGTGACTCCAACGGCGACTCCAGTGGTGACTCCAGCGGCGACTTCAGCGGCGATTCCTGCGGCGACTCCAACGGCGACCTGCAAATAAAATAACAATTAATATACATCCCTAAATTGATAAAATTTATATGTGTACTTATCTTTCGCACCAACCTACTCCAGCGTTGACTGAGGCTATCTCCAAGGTGATACAACGGCGACTCCAGCGGTGACTCCTGCGGCGACTCCTGCGGTGACTTCAGCGCCGACTCCAGTGGTGACTCCTGCGGCGACTCCAGCGGCGATCCATTGGCGACTACCTGCAATGAGAGAAAAAAAAATGTTAATAAAATATACACACACTTATTTGTATATTTACCTGGCGACCGCATACACAGCCCTGATGAGATGCGCGCTTTAAATACTCCCGATGACAAAACAAGCTGCAAATAGAATAATAGTTAGTTAATAGGATTAATTATTGTTTACTTTTTTTTTGTATATATGTTTATACTTTTTTTGTAACTTATCTTAATGCGCTTGCGAAAAACCGACCTGACGACCAACTTTTTTGCAAATACATCTATGTCGTACGTCTATACTAGTATAGGTCCAATATTTGTGATGTCCTTCTGATGTCCACTCCTTGTTCCTATAAATATAAGAAAAAATGTTATTAAAATTAGTAAATAAGTTATTATTTGTTCACTAGTTGTTAATAAAATTTGTAAACAGTTGCTAAATATTAGTAATGAGACAAGTTTAAATATATATACCTCAGCCGTCTCTTGGCGACTGCGGGCGAGTACAGTCTCAAAGAAAAATCGCTCCGTGTTCTTATTGCTTATTCCTTTACAGTGACTTGTATACTTAGCCGCTGCTGCTATATTAAAAGTGCCGCCATCGCTGAAATTTTAAGTGCAAATTAATTGCACATTTAAAGTCATTTAATTTATGTGAATAAAGAAGAAAATTACGTGAAAAATTCGCAAAAAAATTTTAATTAAATAAATTAAATATATATGTATAGTGAATATTTACATATATATATATATGATAAATCGTGCAAATGGCGCGATTTAACATAAAAAGTGATAATGTCGCAAATTAAACGACGAAGAAACGTGTCCCTAGCAACCAGAGGGCGATGGGATAAGGCCACTCTGGAGAAGCTTAAGGCGATAAAGGATGCACTTCCTCCAAGGACCACGTAGAAGGATCCCAACAGGGAAGCAGCCATAAATAATGGAGATGAGTGCAATATGTCAGATATGCCCACTCACACACACACAGCCAGAAAAATGCGGCGAATTCAAATTTGGCGCATAAAAATAATTGCGCCAATAAGGAAAAGAATAGCGGAAGCATTGCGAGAGCAAGTAGCGGGGTCAGTGCTCTCGCTTCTGATCATGTAAAAGCGCACCCCAAAAAGAACTCTCGCGCTCTCACTCATACACTCTCGCCCACTCGCGATCTCACACACGCTCTCTCACACACGCACTAACCCACTCAACCGCAAACTCACTCAAACGTTGAGTTGAGTGTTAAGACCGTGCAGCAGAACACTCATACAAACGCAGTCACACACATAAACACAGACAAGAGACCAAGACACAGTAAATACATAAATAAAATGACGATGACAAGCACAAATACAGGCACTGACCTACGTCAACAGCAAAATGAGCAGCAGCAACAACAACAAGAACTAAAACAGCTGCTATTACAGCTACGGCAAACCGACGACGCTCACCCCTCCCCATTAAAACAAATATGCTTAGAAGCGGAGTGGAAGGAGTTAATAGATGACGACGACGGTGTGCAACTATTGCTAAATTCCAAACCGGATTTTAAAAGTGGATTTGCCCGACAGCTTCATAAGGAGGCTAGAGGCAAAATTGTCGCCAACGACCTGGCCACCCAGCAGCAACAACAACAGCAACCACACCAACAACAGTTACAGCAACAACATCAACAACAGCAGCAACCACAGCCACAACAACAACATGAAAACCTGCAAGGTAGAGTGAGAAGCCCCTCACTATACCTTCCCCATGTCCATAACATTATGGATTTAATAAATAAATTAATTAATAAACCTGGTTGGCAGGTTTACTACAAAATCGTCCTTCGACAGTGGACTTCGAGTCCACTGCAAGGACTTATCTACGTACAAAGCTGTGCTGGATGCCCTGGTGGAGGAGGGCATCCAGTCACATACCTACCAGCCAAGTAAAGAGGGGGGTTTAAGGGTGATAATACGGCACCTTCACCACAGTACGCCGTGCGAGTGGATAACTGAGAGGCTAAGCTCAGTTGGCTTCTCAGTTAAATTCATAAAAATATTAAACATCGGTTTAATAGGAGGCCGTTAAACCTTTTTGAGGTCGAGATCCGGACGATGGAGGATGGCGCCCATGAAAAGATTCGGTTCCAGCGGCGACTCCAGCGGTGAATCCAACGGCAAATCCAGCAACGACTCCAACGGCGTACTATAGGAGAGACTCCTGCGGCGACTCCAACGGCGACCTGCAAATAAAATTGACAATTAATATACTTCCCTAAATGGATACAATTAAATATGTATATATATATATAGGTATACTTAACTTTTGCACCAACCTACTCCAGCGTTGACTGATCTCCAAGGTGATCCGGCGGCGACTCATGCGGCGACTCCAAAGGCGTATTCCAGTGGTGACTCCTGCGGCTACTCCAGCGGCGATCCAACGGCGATCCAACGGCGACTACCTGCAATGAGAGAGAAAAAAATAATGATAAATGTTAATAAAATATATACACACTTACTTGTATATTTACCTTGCGACCTCATACACAGCCCTGATCAGATGCGGGCTGTAAATACTCCCTATGACAAACCAAGCTGCAAATATAATTATAGTTAGTTCATAGAATTAATTATTGTTTAATTTTTTTTTGTATGTATATACTTTTTTAACTTACCTATGCATGTGCAAACAATGACCTGACGACACACCTTTTTTATGAATACATTTGTGTCACATGTCTCCACTAATTGCCGGTCCAATGGTGTGATGTCCCACTTTGTACCTGTAAATATAAGAACAAATGTGATAAAAATTAGTAAATGCAATTATGTTTATTAGTTTTAAGACGACTGTTCTTGTTCTTACTCTAAGCGAAATCATATGTTTTATCGATACCAACCAAGCTTGACAGCAGTCGAGCGGACACACAATACTTATGTACCATAAATACTTAACTTAAAATCTTATCTTAAATACTTACCTTAAGTACTTACTTTAAAATATTTGTCTTAAACACTTTACTTCAAATATTTACCTTAATTACTTAACTTAATAACTTACCTTAAATATTTACCTTAGTACTTTCTTTTTATTTACCTTAATTACTTACTTACACTAATTACTTACTTAATTACTTATCGCAAACACTTACTTACATAACTTCACTCACTTGACATATCCCTTTGTTACGGTACTCTAATTTATTACACTTTTCACATTATAAACCAATGCCTACACTGTTAAAAAATAAATAAAGTTATTCATTTCATACAGCATCACAGGGGCCTATGAGATTTCATAAGCATATCTGTGATGCTGGAAATGAAATGAAATCAATTGTCGCACAGGCTCTGATGCGAACACATCAAAAAAATCAGATGTGCGACGTGTGGCGGACGTCGCCTACAAAAACAGTCCAGTGTTGCTGACCACATCTGCAACTAATATCATGATTAACAAAAACTAAAATAATTGATTACGATATACTCACCTCTCTACTCTCCCATGTTCGCATAACTATGAACAGCAAAACAGATCCGGCGATGAGCAACGCATGGCGGCCACTATAGAGACCCAATAGCTATGTGGCACTGGCAGGATGGTCGAGCACCGCTAGGTGCATATCCTGCTGTAAACAGAATTGTTAAATTGGCATGTCTCACCGTTGTACCAATACTCACCGGATCCCGACGACTCCTGTGCTGAATAGACGATGGAGACCTCTATATACAAATTGCCACGTTTTCACACACTCACGGCCCTGAAGAGTCGCGCGCAGACGACAACCATCCAAGGCGATGCAATTCCTACCTGCCACTAAATAATAACTATCCATAAAACAACTTTGTAGCCAATCCGTATCGGTGGAGAGGCAGGCGAATCATCGTGATCTGATACAGTGCAACAGGTGCCAAAAGTTTGGGCATACACGGAATTACGTGTACGGCTTGCACTAAGCCACGCGAACTAGAGCCTAAATGTGCCAACTGTGGTGGCAGACATGTCTGCTCATATAAGGGGTGCCCTGAATTTAAAAAGGCACGAGCCAAATGGCTTCTAACAAGGCGATTGCTGCAGTAAAGAGGTGACAGCTGAAGCAACAACATCAGCAGCCTCAAAATAACTACAAGCCGCATCAAAAGCCTCAACGTTACAACCAACAGCAACAACATCAGCTCCAAACAGACAATCGGCTTAGCTACAGCAATATATTACGCAGAGGTAGTAGAACCCCCAAGGATGGAGTGGTTGCAACAACGACAGCAGCAAAAGACCCCCCGCAAAGCAGAAAAAACGACAAAAACTCCGGCAAATAAAACTCAACAGAAGCAGCAGCGCACAAATACAAACCCAAAAAAACAAATCTCAAGCCAATAACAAGCCGTTGCATAGCCGATTAAATCATATTAACCCGGCACAGAGGCACCTAATCAGCTATAACCAAAAGCTACGTGAGGCACAGTTTGACCTGCAGCAGCAGCAAGCTAATAATTCAAATATAAACTTAAACAATTTCACTACCCAGGAACAGGCGTTTATGAGGTTGGAAAAAAATTGACACTTTATTAAACGCAATTATTGGATTGGTTAACAGCATAAACACAAATAAAATCGCAAGTAGTAACATGTCGGTATCCACAGCAACTGACTGTCACTACGGTTAATTACAAATAATATAATATACATAATAAATTACATTAAAATGACAATAACATAATACAAATAATACATACAAACATAATAAATAATACAATAATTAAATAACAATGAATAATACAATTATTTAAAACTACAGTAAATATATTGACGACTAAGAAGGCAAGGATACGATGACAATGACGATGAGACGCGGGACGAAGGCTGAAATCGTATGCTAATCCAATATCCAAAATCCAATGCTTCTCCTCAAACATGTAAAGAAAAAGAAAAAGAAAAGAAAAGAAGGATTAAAATATTAATTAAAAATAAATAAATAAAAAAATTTAAAATAAATAATAATAGTCACAGCTACACTTACCTTGATTATGTGGCATAAATCCTCAAACCAGTAGTTGAAAAAAATAAAAAATAAATAAAAGAACAAAAAAAGAAAAGAAAAAAGGCCACAACGGCAGCCACATCAACAGCAGCGCACAACAAAAGCCAGTGCCAGAAAGCCTCAACATATCAATCCGGCAGAGAGGCACCTGGCAAGCTATCAACAAAAACTGCGCGAGGAGTAGGCGCAGCAGGTGCAGCAGCAAGAACAGCAACAGCCTGCAATTACAAAAGTCCCATCACAGGAGCAACTCTTTAAAAATCTGGAAGCAAAGATGGAGCTTTTTATGTCAACGCTAATCAAATTTATAAATAACATAAATACAAATAAACCGACTAATAGCAACATGTCAGTATCATCCGCCACTGACTGTTGCTATGCATAAATATAAATACAAATGACATATTTCATTAAAAATACAAATACAAATGTAACATAATTCAATAAATAACAAATTGAAAAAATAAATAACAATAAACTTAAATGACAATATATAAAAATATTAAACTATAATTAAATATTGACGACTACTATAGGCGAAGGATATGATGACAACGAGGAGATGCACGACGTGTGTCATTACAGATATGCTTATGAAGTGTCATAGGCTCCTGTGATGCTAAATGAAATGAATAACTTTATTCAAAAATAACATTTTTTATGAATTTTTTAACAGTGTAGGCGTTGGTTAATGTCGAAGAAGTATGTACTTCCTTGGATGCTGAAATATGTTTTATATGCTACCGGTTCATGTACCAGGAACAAAGTGTCGCCGCAATCGGTACTTGGACAAATTGGGCTAAACGGAGTGAATACGAGCAGTGATCTTTTCGTACTGATTTATTGAGTAAAAATGCATGGCTTATATACAGAATTCTTAGACGGTAATGTTTGCTTAGGACTAATTATGCTATTTACAAGTTGACCTAAACCATCAATAGTTATCTATGCGTGTACAGATATCATGTCTTAATCTTATCTTATTTACGACGCTGCCTGTGATATTATCTGCTAACTGCAGGCCGTTCAACAGATGGTGGGAAAATCTATTTCTAATCATAAAACATGGCTCGGGTGCATCTGCTTACTGCAGGCCGCTCGACAGATGGTGTGAAAATATATTTCTAATCACACCTTACTTGCTGTGTATCTGCGCTATCTGCAGCGTACGATTTTCTGCTCTTGATGAAATCGTACATCCTCCCGGCCGTTGAATATTGATTCAACCATCATTTAAACTAATGGTGAATGGTTGATTGCTAGCATGGTGTTCACATCTGGGTGTCGTTAATTGTTGGGCTTGCTGAGGTGATCCATTTATTTTGCCTCCTTTTCTTGGGATGTGAACTTTCATCCGATTGTTCACTTTCAATAGGATCATCTACTGGGTGTTTGTGGGTGGGTTCCTCTTCATTAAATAGAGGAGCTACGTGCTGAATCTCCCTCTTGAAGATTCCTTCCATCGACAACCCTCACGAAATTATCTTTTCCATGGTAGACTCGAACGATTCTACCCATGGGCCATTGTAAGACTGGAGTGTTGTCTTCTTTTAGTATAACCAGAGCACCTTCTTTTATATTAGCTGTTGATTTCCTCCACTTTTGACGTTGCTGCAACTGTTGAAGGTACTCATGGGACCACTGTGTCCAGAACGAGTGTTTTAACTTAGACACTGCTTGCCATCGTTGTCCAAGTGTTTTGGGTTGCTGGGTTGTCTCACTGTCGGCTTGCGCGGTTAATGGTTCTCCAATAAGAAAATGTCCTGATGTTAAAGTAGTGATATCATTTGGATCATCTGATAGAGGCGTTAAAGGACGACAGTTGAGTATCGCTTCTATCTCAACTATGACGGTTTCCAACTCTTCGTATGTTAAATTAGCCGTTGTAACATTTTTTAACAGAAGATGTTTTGCTGATTTTACCGCCGCTTTCCATAGTCCGCCAAAGTGTGGTGCTCGAGGAGGTATGATTTTACACTGGACTCCTCTATTATTGGATTCCTGAATTATTGTCGCTTGAGCCCTTTCTGTATAAATTGCATCCTCTAGTTCTTGGAGCTTGTTTTTTGCTCCTACAAAATTTGTTGCGTTATCACAGTGCAATGTTTGGCACTTTCCACGACGACTAATGAAACGTCGCAATGCTGCAAGGAAAGCCTCTGTGGTAAGATCGCTTACCAATTCCAGATGAACTGCCTTTGTCCTGAAGCAACAGAAGATTGCTATGTACGCTGTGTTAGGCTTCTTTCCACGAATTTTATAGTGTATTTTGAATGGTCCACAGTAGTCAACACCAGAGTTCAAAAATGGTCTAGCTTGTGTGACTCGGAGTTGTGGTAGATTTCCCATAAACTGGCCCATTAATTTTGGTTTTGCTTTAGTGCATTTGATGCAGTTTTGAACAATAGTTCTTGCCATGATCTTTCCCTTTATAATCCAGAATTGCTGTCTTGATATGGTCAGCAATGCTTGGGGGCCACAATGCATGTTATCCTTATGAATTTGTCCAAGGATGATTTTTACGATTGGATCGTTGTATGGTAAAAGCATTGGGTGCTTGGCGTCGAACGATATGTGTGCTGCTTCCAGTCAACCTCCTACTCGCAAGTTGCCATCCTGATCCAAGAAAGGTGCTAGTGATTTAATGGCACTTTCTTTTCGCGGTTCCTTTAGCCTTTTAATTTGTTTTATGTCGTCGATTAAATCGTATCGTTGTATGTTCCGAACAATGATTTTTTTTGCTTCTTGGAGTTCATTGAACTCTATAATTTGGCTGTTGTGCTTCTTTCCCTTTTTGAAGCGCATCAAATAAGCTATGATTCTGACTAGCTTATTGAATGAACCATTATGCCTAATTTTCTAAATGATATCCTCTTCTCTGGTGATAGTCATTATTGATCTCTGACTATTCCTTGGAGGGTTTGAGCTCTCCACCTCATCTTTAGTAGCGACAAATGGTGGTGGCCATTTTAAAGGTGAGCCATGTAAGAACAGAGGACCATAAAACCACATGCTGTCTTTGGCAAATTTAGCAGCAGATATTCCTCTGGATAGTACGTCAGCCGCATTATTCTCTGTAGTAACATGTCTCCATTCCTTTTGCAGAGTTAGCCGTTGAATTGTCCCAACTCTTGTGGCGACAAACTTGTCACGAATGGATACCGGACAATTAATCCATGATAGTACTATCCTTGAATCGGACCAATAATAAGTTGGTACGTTTTTCATAGATAGATCTTCTTTAATCTTATCTACAAGCTGAGCTCCCAATACAGCAGCTTTTAGTTCCAAACGTGGTAGTGTAATTATGTTGATTGGAGCTAAATGTGATTTGGCACATAATAATTGGACTGTAGCTTGTTTATCCTTATATATTGCTCTTATATATATGGCCGCTCCAAATGCCTTTTCTGACGCATCAACGAAAGCATGAATTGCTGTTGACACAGGTATTTTTCCACGAAACATGTGACGTGGTACTTGAATAGTGTTGAGGATTTTCAGATCCTCCCTGTATCGTTTCCATTCGTCTTGAAGATTAACTGGAAGGTTTTCTTTGTAATCAAATCCTTCCTTTGTAAGATGTTGCATGAAGATTTTTGCCTTCATGACCACTGGTGAGAATAGTCCCAGAGGATCGAAAATTCTGAAGATTTCAGATATTACATCTCTTCTTGATATATTATCTTTAGTGATGATATCAGTTTTACCACATAATACATCTAATTTGGGGATCCAAGTGATTCCAAGGGTTTTAATGGAGCAATCCTCGTATGCGGTATCTTCCAGCTGAACATTTGACACTATGTCTTCCTTTGGAACTTCTTGTAGTAATTCAATCTTATTACTACACCATTTTCTCAACTTAAATCCTGAACTATGCAGGAGCTTATTCAGCTGTTGTTGTCTCTGTAGAGCCTCTGGTATTGTATCCGCCCCTGTTATGCAGTCGTCAACATAAAAATCATTTTCCAACGCAGCAGCTCCTAGTGGAAGTTCCCTTTTTGCCTTTTGTGCCAGATACTGTAGACATTTTGTGGCTAAGAATGGTGCTGCCTTTGTTCCGTATGTGACTGTTTTTAGTCTGTAGTATTTTAGATCCTCTATGGTCGCTGCGCCATACTATGGACTGATAGTATTAATCTTCGGGATTCATCCAAATCTGACGATACATTTTTTCAATGTCCGCTGTGAATACATATTTATGCATTCTAAAACGAAGCAAAATTGCAAATATTGAATTTTGAACCGTTGGTCCCTTGTGCATCAAGTCGTTGAGTGAGTTTCCAGATGACGTAACTGCAGACGCATCAAAAACTACTCTTAATTTTGTTGTAGAGCTGTCGGGCTTCACTACACAATGATGTGGTATGAAGTAGCGTGCTTTTGCTACTTCCTTTGTATGCATTTCTTTCATATGATCCAGGGCTTCATAGTCTTTCATGAAATGAACATAGCTGACTTTAGTCACAGGATCTCATGAGAGTCGTTTTTCCAAGCACAGAAATCTTCGTGTTGCTAGATCACGACTCTCCCCTAGGGCTGAAGTGTTTTCCAACAAAGGGAGTCGAATGACGAATTTCTTGTCGACTGCAACTTTGATGTTTTGCAGGAAATGTTTCTCGCATTGTTTTTCCAACGGCGAAGTGTAAGATGTTTTTGTTTCGAAAGTGTCCAGTTCCCAAAATTTTGCTATTTGTTGATCCAACTTTTCTTCTTCAGATAGTACTGAACATGTACTTGTAGTCGACGATGCATCTTGGAGTTTTCCTGCTATAATCCATCCTAGCTTGGTTTTCTGTAATTTTGGCATTCCTCTTCCAATTTTTAAATGATTATTTTGAATGATTTCAAAGTAATATTCTGCTCCTAGAATTATGTCAATTCTACCAGGTTTGTCGAAGGTGGGGTCCGCCAAAATAATGTTTTCCGGTAACTTCCAACGAGATGTGTCGATTGTCTGTGCTGGTTGATCTGCTACCAAGTGAGGTAATACGATAGCTTCTAATCTTGAGATGAATTTGTTATGATGTGATTTAAGCATAACATTAACTCTTGCTCTCGATGTTTGTGTTCGCCCGCCAATTCCATTGATTTGTAGTTCAGACCTTTTCCTCTTTAGATTTAATATTTGTAATGTCCTCTCCGAGATGACATTGACTTGCGAGCCAGAGTCAAGTAGAGCTCTGAATTCTCCTGATTGTATATTGTTTCCTTCAATAAGCAATCTTTTCTCTGGCATGTTTTTGCGGTATGGTCGCGTTTAAAACATTTTACACATAGTTTATGTTTTTGAACCCAATTTAATCTTTCCCATGGGGTCTTTTTAATGAATTCAGTACACTTGAGTATGGCGTGGTTTGGTTTTTCGCAGAAATAACAGACGTATTCAGTTGAGACGCATATATTTTGTTTAGTGCTAACATTTTTTTTGTCAGCACTGCACGTTGCTTCTAATGCCAAAAATCTTTGTTTCAGAAATACTAAAAATGTACTGAGGTGTTGTAATTGTCTAAAATTTACAACAGATTGCTCATATAGCATATGAGTTTTTCGATCTAATTTTTTCGCCAAAAGGCATAGAATCATTGGATCCCACGCTTCTGTAGAAATTCCAATATTATTTAGTGCAGATAACGTCTCCTTTATGTTATCATGCAGAGCCTTTATAGAATTTGCGTCGTTCGATATGGTTGGTTGATCTAATAATTTATTAATCAACGCGTTACATAGTACTCGCTTGTTACTAAAACGCTCTTGTAGCATATTCCATGCTGTTGAATAATTTCCTTCTGTTAAGGATAGATGGCGTATTAGGCGTTCCGCATCTCCAGTTAAATTGGTCTTTAAATACCACATCTTTTGAATCATGGGTAACGTCGATTCATGAATCATTTTTTTGAAAATGTCATGAAACTGCTGCCATTTTAAATATTCTCCATTAAATTTGGGAATTTCTACCTTTGGAAGAGGTAGTGCAGCATGCATTTGTGCTGTATGTACAGGTCGCTGAACCACTTCATTGTCTGTCATGGTTTGTTCTGTAATAACAGCATCTTCAGCCGCCAGATATCTGCTGTCAACATATCCAATTTTTTTGGGATCGGGGAATTTTTTATAGATTTGGATGTGGATGTCTCTTATCTCAATCCAGTATTGGCTTATGATTTTTTGAAATCCTTGGCGAGTATCACTTGTCATTTTGTTCATAATGCGCTCCAAACTGTCGAGCAGTACATTTTGTTCACGAATCATTGGCTCTATTTCCAACTCTTCGTTCACAGTTGACACGGATTGGGTCTCAAATTCCATTGAGCTTAATTCGCTTTGGAATTTTTTCTTGTATTCAAGTACTAAATTTTGTATTTTCGCATAGTATTCGTTTGTAAAATAACTATGTTCAATTTTAGTGCCTTGAACCAATATTTGAATATTATTATTTTCAGTTGAAAATTTTTCCCAAAGATTATTTAATCTTTTGATGCGCTCTTCAAAATATCCTGGCTTGAGTTTCCTGTCATGAGGATCCTTATTGTAGTTTCGAATTACATTCTGTAATTCCTCCCCAGTCACTAGTTGATTATCAAGCATAAATTTGAGCTTTGTTGAATCCATTTTTTTTTTTTTAAATTTAATTTATTGTTAATATATATGTGATCCTTCTGGTGCTTAAAATGAACTGTCTTATGCTTCGAAAGGTATCTTCTTTTTATTCTGATGTAGGTAGTGATCGCCAAGTTGATCAGGTACCCTTTTTTTTTAAATATGTTGTTTAGAGCTGAGGTAACTACCGTTACAAGTTAACTAGGATTTTTTATGATGTTTTTTGTAAAATGTTCCCTATCAAGTTAACTCGGAATGCGTGTCTATGATTCGCCAAATGAATCTAAATAGAACGGGTTTTTTTTTACCAATCGGTAAATGCTGGTCGCCAGTTGACCAATTTAGTGAATGCTGAATAATTGGTCGCCAGTTGACCAATTTAGTGAATGCTGAATAATTGGTCGCCAGTTGACCAATTTAGGTTTAGTTCGCCAAATGAAACTAAAGTCCAAAAGTCGGGGGTCACCAAAATGTCGAAGAAGTATGTACTTCCTTGGATGCTGAAATATGTTTTATATGCTACCGGTTCATGTACCAGGAACAAAGTGTCGCCGCAATCGGTACTTGGACAAATTGGGCTAAACGGAGTGAATACGAGCAGTGATCTTTTCGTACTGATTTATTGAGTAAAAATGCATGGCTTATATACAGAATTCTTAGACGGTAATGTTTGCTTAGGACTAATTATGCTATTTACAAGTTGACCTACACAATCAATAGTTATCTATGCGTGTACAGATACCATGTCTTAATCTTATCTTATTTACGACTCTGCCTGTGATATTATCTGCTAACTGCAGGCCGTTCAACAGATGGTGGGAAAATCTATTTCTAATCATAAAACATGGTTCGGGTGCATCTGCTTACTGCAGGCCGCTCGACAGATGGTGTGAAAATATATTTCTAATCACACCTTACTTGCTGTGTATCTGCGCTATCTGCAGCGTACGATTTTCTGCTCTTGATGAAATCGCACAGTTGAAAAGTGTAATAAATTAGAGTACCGTAAAAAAGGGATATGTGCGGTGAGTGAAGTTATGTAAGTAAGTGTTTAAGGTAAGTAATTAAGTAAGTAATTAGGGTAAGTAAGTAATTAAGGTAAGTATTAAAGAAAGTACTAAGGTAAATTTATCCAGTTTGCAGGATTCTGGTCGTCAGGCAGCCAGTTCGCGGTTTTGCGAGCCGGGTGAGTTATAAAACATGTATACAAAGAGTTAACAACAATGATCTTAACGTTTTTAATGTATTTAACGTTAAAACCCAGATTTTTCATCTCCTCCATTATGTAATCACACGGCATGGAGTGATGTAATTGGCGTATTATACCCCTAAATCCTTTCTTACATCGCGGCTGATACGTGTTTAACTAGATCCCATCCTCCTCCAGGGCATCCAGCACCGCATTGTGAGGATTTAATGGAGAATATTCCCACCCCAGGGTTAGAATTTAATTTATCAATAAGGTTCATGACATTTGGGACATGGGGTAGATATAGAGTGGGGACTCTGATGCCCCGTAGTGGATAGACCTGATTATTTTATGTTCGGAACTGTGTCGTTTGTGTTTGTTGTTGGTGTAACAGTTGTCTCGCGTTGCGCGCTTTCTTTTAGCGGCGAATTGAGTGAGTGTGGAAGTGGGAGAGAGAGTGAGAGGATGTGCGAGAGTGGAAAAAGCGTTAAGCGCTGACAAGTTGCGCCACTTTTTCCACTCATTTCTAAGCTCTCTTCCCTTTCACCATTTTTGCTCTACCACATATATATTATTATATTATTATTATTATTATTATATATTATTTACTGGCGGCTGAAACTTTGAAATAAAATTACAAGTCCTTTTTTTTGTGGGGATCAATTGCCCGCAAGCCAACCGACGCGAACGTGCGAGAGTCGACTCGTCCTTACAAAACTGCAGTGAAAAAAGTAGACAATTTAATTTCGCGTGTGGTGCAATATAATATATATGGTTATAACAAATTTTATTTTACTTTTTTTTCATATATATATATATATATATATATCTATAAGCTAATATAATATAATATATATATATAATATATATATTATATATATATATATATATTATATTATATATATATATTATATTATATATATATATATATAATATATAAGAGGAATATGCCAGTGAATGGAAGGAAGCAACGCATCCCACCAGTAACAGGCTCCCAGCTGGGAAGCATGGTTAAGCCGGAATGCCCCAAAAGGGAAGCACTCGCTGAGGAGCAACTGGAGATGGAGGCAGCAGACGATACAAGCACAGACAAAGGGGGTGAGTGCATAGAACTATCATCATCGTCAGAGACGGACAGAGACTGAACGCGACAATTATTGAGTCATGGTTTGACTCCGAGAACGACGCTGCCCTGCCCCTCTCCCCTGAAAGCCCCATCAAGGCGACGGTCATGGAATTTGAGCGTAGCTTTAAAGGCCTAAAATTGTCAAGCGCAGTAGGCTCGATCTCTCCCACCATCAGCGAGATCGAGGCGCCAAATTCGCCGCCAAAATCTACAAGTATTGGTGACGCGAATAGCGCAAAGAAAGTGGTACTCAGCGGAACTAGCGGTGCAAGTGCTCACACTGCTGAGCACCGGCAAGCGCACAACGCTATTCCCACTCAATCTCAACCTTCAGCTCCTTTAAGCACCTTCACCAGCACAATCAAGATCACACATTCACTCAAAGAGCGCGTTAGACAACTCGACTCAACAGCGCGACAAAGGCGCGCAAACTCAACGAGCGGAAACTCACATACAAACGAAAAAAGGCAACAACAACTTCAATGACATAGACGGCCACACCAACATAAATATAACGACGAGTGACAAGCGCACTCAGCAAACAGAGCAACAGAAACAACAACAGCAACACTCATTCTCACGCACAGAAATGATTCTGGAGATACAGAGGAGAAGACAGCCGAATGAACAGCAGCAGCCAAAGGAAAAAACATTTGCTAGCAGAAAATGCCCCAATGCCCACCAATTCAAAAATCAAGGGCCACACTTACAACGGACAACCCACACAACTCCTCTTTAAAACGCAAATGCGCCGAGGTGGATCCCGATGTGGAGATAAATGATGACAATGGCCTAAACACGCCAGTATTTAAGAGCGGATTTGCCAGGCACCTTCACCATGAGGCAAGGAGATTGAAAGTAAACAGCGAAGATGCAAATGAAAACAACCCCACAAGAGAAAAGGCTCCAACACAGCATCAACAACATCTTTAACATCAACCCCATGAGCAGCATCAGCAGCCGCTTAATCAACATTAGCAGCAACAGCAGCTCCTTCAACAACAGCAGCAACATCGACAGCAGCCTCACCATCAACAGCAGCAGCCTCAACAACAACAACGACAACAGATGAACCAGCATCAACAGCAGAAAAAGCACCAGCGCCAGCCTGAAAAGCAGCATCATCAAGCTCAAGTACAACAGCAGCTCCAAACCAATGCGTCCAAAGATCCCACAATAGGCAGCGCTAAAGTCCCCTCAGTTTATTTACCCCTAGTACCCACCATCGTACCCCTAATCCGAAGCTAACGTCAAATCCCAAAATAGGTAAATTCACGACCAAAACCTGCCATAACAGTGGCCTAAGAGTTCAATGCGAGGATATGCCTACTCGAAATGCCCTTGAGGAGGAGGGCATTCAACTCCATACCTTCCAGCCAAGCAACGAGAAGGGATACAGGGTGATATTTAGGCATCTTCACCACTCCACGTCCTGTCCATGGATAACCGAAAAGCTCAAAGCCCTGGGCTTCTCGGTTAGATTTATAAAAAAAAAATATAATAATATATAAAAATATAATTGAAATTGAAATCCATCCTACAAAGGACGACGAACACAAAAAAGTGCTTAACATCAAACAGATTGGCAATCAGGAGGTTACTGTAGAATGGCAGACTAAGCCACAGGACCCTGCACAGTGCCACAGGTGTCAACGGTACGGGCACACAAAAAACTATTGTAGGAGACCGTTGATCTGCATGAAGTGCGCTGGTGAACACCCCACTACAGCATGTAAAAAGCCAAGACAGGATGAGCCAAACTGCGCAAACTGTAATGGCAAGAACGTCTGCAGTTATAAGAGCTGCCCGGCCTTTAAAAAGGCACGTGCAGATATGAGGGCAAATATACTGATCGGCGGCTTAAAGAAAAGCCAACAGCAGCATCAACACCAGCACCACCGAGAGCATCCTAACCCCCTTAACCATCACCAGCAACATCAACTTCGTCAACAACAGCAGCAGCAAATCAGCCAACAGCGGCAGATTCAGCCAAACGCGAGGTTGAGTTACAGCAAGTCAGTACGCGGCGGCCTCACTATGGATGATGTAGTAGCCCCGGTACTGGAGGAGCGGTCACACCAGCGACCGCAACATCAGCAACGACAGTATCATCAACCACAAGTCAAAACGCCAAGAACGCCACATATCCACCCGAGCAGATCCAGTAGACAGCACTATCAACAGCAGTGCACAACACAAGCCAGGGTGCCTCTCTTCAGCAGGTTAAATCATATAATATATACACGCAAAAGTTGCAGGATGAGCAGTCACACTGGTGCATCAACTAACAGCAGCAACAAGCAGGGATTGTGAAAGCCCATGACAAATCTACGTCTCAAGAACAGCTGATCCTGAGGCTAGAATCAAAGATGGACGCTTTATTAAACACAATAATCAAGCTAGTTAACAGTATAAATGAAACAAAGGTGCTAATAGTAACACCTCACAGCCCCTCGCCAATGACGATCTTCATGACTAGTCACGCCCAGGAAAGATCAAATATCCACCAGCTCAACTCCAGGCCAGTCCAGTGAGTAACCACCCAGAACCCCAGAAATGGCATCATCAAAATTGCCTTCTGGAATGCCTGCGGGGCCCGCAAAAAGATGCACGATGTGGAGTACTTTATGCAGCTCGAAAATATACAGATCATGATGCTATTAGAAACGCGCATGGCAGGCTGCGCAGGAGCCCTCAACATCAATGGGTATACAACACATGCAGCCTCCAATCCGGATAACCCAAGCAGTGGAGGGGTAGCCACATTAGTCCGGAACGACATCCGCCAAACCGCACTAGAGCCAATTCGAAAGCCCTTCCTTCAAAGCTTGCCCATACTTATCTTTGCTGGGGATGAAAACAATAAAAACGGCGTAGTGATAGCTCCCATCTATTGCCCACCGCTGTTCAAATGGACATCAGAACACTAATCAACGGACGCAGGGATGGCACCAGAGACGCACTGGCAGCAACATCCGCAGCTGGACGAGGCTACCAGGAGTTGCTTCAGAAGAGGCAGAGACTGAAGGAAATCCTGAGAGTGACTTGCACAACGGAAGCAAGGCGGCAATACAGGGCAGCTCAAAATCAACTAACCAAGACTCAAAATGCTGAAAAATAAGAAAGTAATAAGTTATTTGAAGGAATTGTACCGCAAGATCGGTACCAAATGCAAAAGCTCTGGCGGCTTACCACAAACATTAAAAGACAGCCGCAACCGGACTGGCCACTGAAGATAAAACTACCAAATGGTTGCGAGAAGTGGAGCAGCACAACGAGCGAAAAAGCTGAGGCATTTGTGACCCACTTGGAAGAGAGATTTGGGCCAAAATTCTCCAACACACCCAGTGAGCGAACATCCCTGATTGAGGAGCGGGACCGGCTAAAGGAAGAAAAAGAAAAACAATTAGAGCATGCACTACCCATCAGACCGGTCACCTTACCTGAATTGAAGCTGGCAATCGAGGCGCTGGAGCAGGCTAAAGCACCTGGAGATGATGAAACAGACAAAACGCTGATAAAAAACCTACCCATTAAAGAATACTATCTAATACTAAAATAAATTCGATGCTGAAGAAGTTTGCTACGCAGTGATTCTGACATTCGGAGGCTTTTGATCGTGTCTGGCCCGACGGTCTACCGTGTAAGCTGATCAATTTGCTGCCACTGAACTTGTACAGGGTCCTGGAGTGCTACTTGAATGAACGGACCTTCACTGTAAGCAGCAGCGACGGCACCCCATCCAGGACTGGGAAAATATCAGCTGGAGTGCCGCAGGGAAGTATACTGGGCCCCATCTTGTACACTATATATGCATCAGATATGCCTCTCCCCTACCAGTCAATAACAACGCTGCCATGCTCTTGTCCACCTACTCCGACGATACGGTGATCATGAGCACATCAGAAATGCCAAACACAGCGGTGAGAAACAACGCAGAACAACAACGGCTTAGTGCTTGACCGAAAACTCACCCTCAAATCCCACATTTCCAGAGTCTGCAGCAAGGTGAGAGGGAGAGCGGCTAAATTGGAATGGCCCCTTGGCCCCAGCAGCAGGCTGGGAAATGACTGCAAAGCCATCTTGGTGAAGCAGCTTATAACGCCTATCTGGCTATACGGTCTGCCGGTATGGGGGGCCTTGACGAGTGACTCTCAGATGCTCCGTATACAGGGCCTCCAAAATAATCATAAGGAAGGCATTTAAGGCATCGATGTATACAAGAAATGACACGTTGAGAGCAACTTACAACATCGCAGGTGGAGGAGACCTTCCAGACGAGTGGCCGTTTCATCAAAGCTCTGTCCTGTCACATCAATCCTGAGGCAAGGCAGCTTATCTTACAGATAGAACCGCAGCGTTTGAAGAGGCCGCGATATGCTAAACAGCTGCAACAGCACATTCGTCCCCTGCAACCACACCGGCAAAGACAGCGGCCGCAGATGGAACATTTTGCAAGGAGTCTCCCGACGCTGCTGAGACTAGAAAATGAAGAGCTGGAAACGCTGAAAAAAAAGATGCTGAAAAGGAAAAAGAAAGAGTATTACGGGTATTGCGACAACAAAACGTGGATGACCCGAATCCAAAAAGGTTTGGATCTCTGGAAATAAACTGCCTAAGGAAGAGATATGCCAGCGGACAGACACCGAGGGACAGAATGGTGCTCTTAATACACGGCCAGCCCCCAGTCATCCAACGCATCATAATGCCAGATTACGAGGGTGACATTATAATAATTGAAGATGACCCAGAGCCACCGCAAGCTGGAGACGCAACTTCAACATCAGCTGCCATTACAAGGTGGTCCAGACCAGGAGGGAGATGCTGCAGTGATCAATGACGACACGGAGATGCCCCATGCACTAGACGTTGAAACGATAAAGCCACTCCACAATCAACAGCTCCAAATTCCAAACATGCACACAGTCGCGCTGGATTGACAGCCGATGGGTACTCCCAGTGTAGCCCAGGCCATGACACAGGAGATGCTAATGGAGGTGGGACTAGAGCGTCTGAAACGGCTCCTTGAACGCGCGATATATGACGACGCCGAGGACGTCGCCGACGGCTGCGATGGTAGAGCCAATGATGGCAGTGGCAGCAAGGGCGCCAAATATAACAAACACTGTGACGGCGCCGGGTCCGCCTCTGGCACTGTGCTTATACTTGCACGGAAGGGAGGACGTCGGCGCAGGCCATACTCTGACAGCAGGTGGCGGTCCCGGCTCCCCAAATTGTACAATACCGGCTGGGCCCCTGGTCCTTGGTTGCCCAAAAACGACTGCAACAACTAAGCCTTCGGACATGATGGACGGCACCCCCTGTTGAGATGTGCGACGTGTGGCGGACGTCGCCTGACCAAATCTGCAACTAATATCATGATTAACAAAAACTAAAAAAACTGATTACGATATACCCACCTCTCTACTCTCCCATGTTCGCATAACTGTGAGCAGCAAAACAGATCCGGCGATGAGCAACGCATGGCGGCCACTATAGAGACCCAATAGCTATGTGGCACTGGCAGGATGGTCGAGCACCGCTAGGTGCATTACCTGGCGGCATCCTGGCCCACGCCCACGCTGCGTGGCAGCCGGCGCGGTGTGTCCTCCTCACTACACTCAACACATAATGGCCAGATGGGTGATGAACGGAAGGCGCCCCCTGCGACGACCCCATGGTAACGAGGCATACTCAGTCACACTGAGGTTATCTACACCATGAGCGGTGAGGCCAGTTGTAAACAGAATTGTTAAATTGGCATGGCTAACCGTTCTACCAATACTCACCGGATCCCGACGACTGCTGTGCTGAATAGACGATGGAGACCTCTATTCCCATCCCGCTCTGAACTCGCGACTGGCGGCTCGTGGCGGCGTACAATTTCCACGTTTTCACACACTCACGCCCCTGAAGAGTCGCGCGCAGACAACAACCATCCAAGGCGATGCACTTCCTACCTGCCACTTAATAATAATAAATTGGATAAACGGCTGATGGCCCCACTAAAAAGATCCAGCGATGTCCCCAAGATGTCCTTGAAATCTGGAAAGAAAAAGGAAATTATTAAATTAATAAATTAGAAAATATAAGTTTAGTAATCTTAAATTTAATTTTGTCTTCTGCATGCTTCTTGCAAACATATGTTAAATTAGCAAGACATGCCAACCTGCTCCTAAAAGCAGCCGAGCTGCCAGACTGTTAGCATTGTAAGATAGCACAACACTACAAATGTTATATTTAAATGTTAAATATTATGCTAAGTCGCCCGCTCAATTCAAATGCGCTAATGTTTTTCCTCAAAAAACATAAGCTCTGCGAATTAAATTTGTAAAAGTTGCCGTATCTGGTAAAGTGACAAGTTTTTATGAAATAAATGAAGTTAAATCTAAAAAACGTTCTTAAAATACTCACCCGATCAAGGAAATTTTTGACCGACTGGATGGCGGGGGCTTCGGCTTCCTCCTTCATGTCATATCCATCTGTTCCTGGACCTCCCATGGTCCAGAGAAGACGAGCGGCAACCAAGATGTCTCCAACGGCGACTCCAGCAGCGAATCCAGCGGCGTACTCCATCGGCAACGGCGACTGCAGCGGAAACCTGCAATAAAGAAACAATTAATAAAAGATCAAATATGGAACATACATTTATACGTACTTTCAACTTGGAAAATTTCACACACTGGCGTAGTCCATACTCTGAGCGGTGATGCCTTCTGAAATACAAAAATTGTTAATTTGGCGTGGCTCCCCGTTCTTAAAATACTCACTTGATCATGGAAATTTCTTCAGCGACTGGATGGCGGGGGCTTCGGCTTAAAGATGCGGCTATTCCGGTGTCTCCAATGGTGATCCAACCGCGTTTGCAATGGCGACTCCTGCAACGAAACTGCAAATAGAAAATAATTAATATACATCCGTAAATTAATACAATTTATATGTATACTTATCTTTTGCACCAACCTACTCCAGCGTTGACTGAGGCTATCTCCAAGGTGGTCCAACGGCGACTCCAGCGGTGACTCCAACGGCGTATTCCCGTGGCGACTCCAGCGGCGAGTCCAGCGGTGACTTCAGCGGTGAATCCAGCGGCGACTCCAGCTGCGACCTGCAAATAAAATTGACAAATAATGTACATTCCTAAATTGATACAATTATATATGTATATATATATATATGTATACTTAACTTTTGTACCAACCTACTCCAGCGTTGACTGAGGCTATCTCCAAGGTGATCCGGCGGCGACTCCCGCGGCGACTCCAACGGCGTACTCCAGTGGTGGCTTCTGCGGCGACTCCAGCAGCGATCCAACGACGACTACCTGCAATGAGAGAAAAAAAAAGCATT